>JAOXYD010150329.1:0-10512 GCA_028565735.1 Pinacopodium congolense | reverse complement strand
AATAATTTTATTTAGTAATTTCAAAAAATTATCTAATAGAATATTTATAAGATAATAATAATTAATTTTAATAAAAACATTTACTAATAAAAATATAAAAATTTCTTTAAAAATAATTTTTTTAAAATAAAAATAATTTATATTTTTATTATTAATTCGTGAAATTAGTTAAGAAATTATAGACGGTTTCCTTCTTACCTTTATCCTTAGAACCCTCCAGAGAGTTAGATACGGCCTCTCTCTTTCATCAGGTCACATGAGCCAAAATCCTTAATGGGGATGAGCCAATCTCCTGTACTTCCGAGCGGTAACGAGGGGTTCTCCAGAGGTATTTGCTGATACCAGTTGCTCAGGAGCCAACGATTAATTCCTCTTAGGTAACAATCTGCTTCATGATTGAAACAGGTTGCCCAATAATAGTTGATCATACCGTAAGCTTTATTTTCCTTCCCCCTAGGAATCTGTTCCCCGTCGTCTATTTGGAGTTTCAGTATGACTAGGAAGAAATCAATTCTGTTCACTAACCCTAATCTAAGGCTTCTCGATGGATGTGCAATCCTCGTCTGGTTTTTCCACCATCTTCTTGTCAGGTAAGTTCTCTAATCCCTAAGACAATTTGTTCTTATTCTTAGCGTTTACGTATTTGCTTTAGTCTTCTGATTTGGGTTAGGACGTCGTTAATTGTGAGGCTATATTCATACAAGGCTATGTTGAAAATTAGTTTCTTATTCTTGGGTCCATATGGTAATTTTAGTGATCTTGTTTTACTTAAAGTAGAGACAAAGATCGTCTAATTCATAGGTTTAGCATATTATAGACATGTATGAGCTTTGGATTTAATCATCTATACATAATTTGGGTTAGAGAAATCGATCTCTTCTTTATGGTGTTTAATCTGCAAGTGAGTTTATCTAATTTTCTTAGTATTGATTCAAATTAAATTTTCAATTTATGAACAAAAACATAAGAATTTTACTTTGTACAGGTACTTCGTGCAACACACTATAGTATGGTTTCTTAAGGTTTAAGCTTATTCCATCTGTTCCCAAGTTACTTGCATCTGGTCTCCCTGTGTCTGGGAAGTTACTTGGCTAGGTTGTTAGGGCTTCTCAAAGCTAATTTAATTCTGGCTGGATGGTGTTGTACGATCTAATTGACTGATTAAGTTCCATGCTTTGAATTATAAGCATATTAACTGAGGCCACTTTTAGCAAAAAATTTTAGGTATGAGTGAATACAGATATGTGAAAGGAACTGAAAGCAAAAAATTTTAAGTGTGAGTTTTTTCCACTGGAGTATTTTTTTAGTAATTACTAAAGTGATTAATATACATATTTTTTACACTCAACTATGTAGGGCTCCTAAATTGTTCGTTAAAGTGTTGGAAGCACCCCTCTTTTACTAGGGAAAGCAGTCAATTACACTTACATATGTGGCCATAAATATCTATAAGTAAACTTGATCATTTGCACATGACATTGCCTACACATATATTTGCTGACATGATCTGGTTGGTCTAACATGGTTCATCTATCTGTAGGTTGAGTCGTAGTATTGCTAATTCCAGTGGTCAAGAGAGTTTGAGTAACTATTGCACTTCTATGAACAATGTTTAGATATGGATTTTGCTTTTAGGGAGATGGTGTTGTTCTTGTTAATATTGATGAAGTTGGCACCTTGATAACTACTAACTTTAAACTTATCTTTCTAGTAATTGGTGTACTCTCTACTCTTATGTTCAAACATTACTCTATTTGATTTGTATACTTTGATTGTACTCTTTGTGTATGCATTTTGCATCCATTCATCATAAAAAAATTCTTAATTTTAATTTCAATTCCTTTCTAAGAGTTCAGGGAACTGAAAATATCATTGCAATCAGAACAATTCCACTGGCAACAATTGAGAAGTTCAACAAAATTGTAAGTTTTCATTCTTTCTTTAGTATGTTTATCAAATTTGTTACTGCTTATTCTTGTGTCCTGTTAACTAATGTTGAGAATTTTTGTTTGATCTTCTATCCTGGGTTTTCATTCAGCCATTTTTTTCTTTTGGGGATGTATAAAGGTTGTTAAGATTAATCAACCCCTTGTCAATTAGAAAAGAACCCTTCCCGTCGACTTCTTCAGGATATTGGTATGCATTATACTACTTTAATTTGTTGAATCTATTTCTTGTTTAGTATGTATTTAAAATTTATATATTATGGGAGAAAAGATGAATATGATTTAAGGTTCTTATTATATGTCATTTTTTGTGTTTTAGCTTTGGTGATTATGTATTTGCATTCAGACACATTCTGTGGGATTACTGTTGGGGTGAGGATGTACGTTTGGTTTATTATGATGTTAACTATATGCCTTTTTAGATTATATAAGTCTAGATTTGTTTATTTTTAATTTATTGGTTTCAAATTTTGATTTTGCAGGTCAGTTCGTAACTTCAGATTTCTTGATTTTGTGTGATTTAGTCTAAGTCTCTGATGTAAATTTTCAAGTTCTGGAACTATTATCCCTTTTATTATCTTTTTTTTTCTCCAATGAGTTATTTGCAGAGCATCAGTCTTGGAAGTGATGTAGAACTTGAGCCAGTGGATCCCTTATCAGAAGACTTTAAACAACGATAGGTTTGTAATAACTTTAAAATATGTTGCTAAAATCACTCAATATTTGGCTAGAGTCTAATTTAATTAACACGTTACTTATTATGGGTTATTACATTTTCAGGGTCTTTGAAGTAGAAAGGCCAAGATGTAAATTCACTTTAGGACATTGAGTTGCTGTATACTTTTACAACGTAACACATCTCAAATTTATGGGCAATAATTAAAGCTTTTATCTTTTATGGGATCCTTAGGACGTTAATATATTTGTTATGGTAATTGTACTATTATGTTCTCTACTTTGAGTTCTAACTAACATGAATGGAATTTTCTACATTCATGATGCATTGTATGGTTTAATTGGATTTGTATGTGGACTTATTAGTCAAGGCATTGCTAATTTGAACATGACTGCAAAACGTTATGTTTCCATGGCTTATGATTGCTTCTTCTATCTATTTCTTGATTGTATGGTGAAATTTTTTGCCATAAATTTTGGGGTTTAACATTGATGCTTGAATTGAATGCTTTGTGGTTGTAGAAAAGATTTGGAGCAACGGAGAATTGCTTTAATTTGAAGAAGCCAGATTGAAGTTAGTGTCTAAGATTGAAGACTCATAAAGACTTGTTTAAGATTAGAGAAGGGGACTGGCTTTAATGCTGCAGTACGTGAACAAGAAGAAGACATGTTGGATGAATGAATGGATGGAGATTTATGTAAAGTTTTTTTAAAAAATTGTTCTCTAAATTGGGACAATTAAGAAAAGATTAAATTATTTTATGTTGAATTTTTTTTCTGCTATCAAGTTAAACTTATGATCTTCAATATTGTAAGAAGATATGTTAAATGAATGAATAAATGAATATAAAGAGTTTTTTTTACAATTTCAGAGCAATTTGCTTTATTATATGTCGTTGATAATGAAATGATAAAATTTTGCTTTTACTATTAGATATTGTTGCCTAAAAAAATTAAATTGTTGTCTTATAAACATTCAAACTGTTGCTTTATCTATTTAATGTTGTTGCTATAGTTTAAAATTATTATGTTACCTTAGTAGGAACTTAAAGCAATACTATTATTTTTGTTGCTTAATTAATAAATTCTATTGCCTTATACTTATAGCAACGTTACTTTAAATATGCCAAGAAATCTATTGCATTAGATAGAAAGCAACAATAATTGTACATTTAGCAACACATTTTGTGTGTTACCTAAAGCTATTTATGTCGTAGTAGGATAGTTTTATTTTGTAAAAGAAAGACAAATTTTTGCCCATTGAAGCAAAGTTAGAAATTATGTTAGCGTGAGAAATACTAAATTTCATTAAATAAAGTGATAAACAACACCACTTGAATGTGCAATTGTGCTATTTATATACATAACAGTAAACCAAAAACTATCTAACCACTTAGTAAAATTAACTAACAACTTAAGTAAATATAGTAGCTAACACATTTGACTTGTCACACTCCCCCTCAAGATAAGCATATATATTGATTAAGTTCATCTTATCCGACTGAACATTAAAATGACCAGTATTCAAAGCCTTAGTTAATACATCTACTATTTGACCTGTAGACTTCACATAAACCAACTTAATGATATTCTCAACTATCTTTTTATGAATAAAATAACAATCTAGCTCTATGTTCTTCGTTCTTTTGTAAAACACAGGATTATTTATAATATAAATGGTTGTTATGTTATCACAATATAATTCTAATGCACTTTGATGTGAAAAACCTAAATCCTTGCATAAACTCAGCAATGAAATAACCTCACAAGTTGTTGCTATTATTGTCTTATACTCAGCTTCAGCTAAACTTTTTGATACCACGCTCTACTTTTTGAATTTTTGACTGACAATATAAGTACCAAGAAAGACACAATAACCTGTAACAGAATTTTATGTATCCACACAATTTACCCAATCATTATCTACATACATTTTGAGTTGCAAAGCTAAATCTTTAGCAAGAAAAATACTTTATCCTGATGTGGATCTCAAGTATCTCAACACTTCGTAAGCAGTACTAAAATGTATGGCTGCAGGTTTATCCATGAACTAGGAAAGAATATCCATTGCATAATAAATATTAGGCCTTGTGAAGGTTCAATATATCAATTTACCAACAAGTTATTGATAAAACATTAGATCCTGAAGTAGATTTTCATCTTTCCTTCCCATTTTGTTATTCACTTCCATTGGAATGCTACATGTTTTGGATCCAAGGACCCCATACTCTTGTAAAAGATCTAAAGTATAGTTCCATTGTGATACTAAAATACCTTTGGAAGCACTTTCCATTTCAAGACCAAAAAAATACCTGAGTTTCCTAGTACCCCAAAGCTTAAACTTTGAATTGAGCATAGTCTTCAAATGTACCACTGGTTTTTCCCTAAAACCTGCAATGGAAATGTCATCAACATACGCCAAAACTATAACAAAACTAGCATTAGTCTTTCTTGTAAATAAGGAATAGTCAGTCTTAGATTTAACATAACCAAACTCTAACAAACTCTGGGTCAGTTTGATGTTCCACTGTTATGAGGCTTATTTTAAACCATATAAAGATTTGTAAAACCTACAAACTAATGGATCAGATATACCAAAGTTACCAGATGCACCAGATATCTCCCCATGAAGCTAGTAACCTTACGGAAGCTACAAATAAACATCTTCAACCAAATCATTATTCAAAAAAGCATTGCTAATATCAAGTTGAGCTAAGAACTATTTGTTAATAGCAACAAGAGCCAGAAACAATCAAACTGTGGAATGTTTAGCCACAATATTGAACATTTCGGTATAATCAAATCCTACTAGTTGGGTATAATCTTTAGTAACTAGTCTGGCCTTATGCCTCTCAATAAAGCCATCAACCTTATATTTGATTTTATAAACCTACTTAGACCCCAACATCATGACAACTTAGAGGTAAAGAAAAAATAGACCAAGTTTGATTGGCCTCCAAAGCATCAAACTCCTCAACCATTGTAGTTTTCCAATGATCATAAATAACGGCTTGCTAATATGTTTGAAGTTTAAAGGTAGAAGAAATATTAATTGAAAAGGCTTGAAAAGAATGGGAGAGGCGATTGACAAAATGATACTATTGAATGGAATATGTAGTAAAACAATTAGTACGTGAAGAAACAATATTAGGAGGTAAATGAAACTAAAAATCACGTAAATAAGGTAGTAAATAGGTCAGTCTTATACTACGCTAAGGTGGAATAGGAACTAAAAGGGAAGAAGAAAGGTGGATAAAAGGAGAAGAATCTAAAAGGGAAGCGGATGAATCAAAATGTGGGGCAGTGAAGGAGGAAACATCATGTGTCTCATAACAAGGAGTAGAAGAAAACTGAGGCAAAACAACACTAGAAAGAGCAGTAGAACCTAAACAAAAGGAAATAAATGTTAAAAAAAACTTGACATCCCTAGAAATAAAAGTGTGTTTGGTCTATAAATTATAGAGTTTATATCCTTTGATCCCAACAGGATAGCTAAAAAAAATACATTGTCTATCCCGAGGATCAAGTTGCTTTCTATGAATAGGTATGGTAAATGAGAAACAGAAGGAACTAAACACTCGAAGATCATCATGGCAAGGAGGATGATGACAAAGGACTTCATAAGGACTCTAACTATTAAGTAAGCGAGTTAGAACCCGATTGATGAGACAGGCTGCAGTATGGACATAATCACCCCAAAAAGATAAAGGCAAATTGGCCTAAAACAGAAGAGACTTAACCACATTTGGTAGATGTTGATGCTTATGCCCAACAACACGATTCTGCTAAGGTGCGTAAACACAAGAAGTTTGGTGTTGTATCTCATGAGTAGTATAAAAAGTGGGTAATTGAAATTCAGCATCATTGTCTATACGAAAAACCTTTATTTTGATATTGAATTGAGTGGGAATGAATTGATAGAATCGAGGAATAATCTGAGTGACTTGAGATTTATGTTTTACCAAATAAACCCAAATACTCTTAGAAACATCATCAATAATGGTTAGAAAAAATGATTGTCATTAATATCTGCAGTATAATAAGGTACCCATACATCAAGATATACAAGATCATAAACATCTTTGGTGTTTGGTACATGAATAGGAAAAGAACATTGTTTTTATTTAGCTTTAGGACAAATCCTACAAGCACTAAGTTTGAAATTTTCTAAAGAAGTAGAAATACAAGGAATATATTTCATCCTATTAGTTGAAGGATTTCCTAATCTACAGTACCAAGTATCAATTGATACAACAAATGTTAATTTTATTTCTGGAATGAATAAGTTGCTAGATTTAGGTGAAAATTTAGAACATAAATGACATAAGCTATCTATACCAATCTGCATATAAGAGGAATGAGCCTGAATAGAATAAGTCTTAGCATGAAGAGTTTAGAACATAAATGATATAAGCTATTTATCTTTCTAGGCATACCAATCTGCATATAAGAGGAATGAGCTTGAATAGAATAAGTATTAGCATGAAGAGTTTAGGAAAAAAAAAAAAGGGATCATTAGTCAACTTACTAACATATAACAAATTGAAAGAAAAACAATGAATAAGAAGTTCTTGAAGGGTAATATGAGGAGAGATAACAATCAAGCCTATATGAATAACAAAAACTTTGTCTCCATTAGGAAGCCGAACAGAACAATTTTGAACAGAATAATAATGTTGAAAAAATGCAGTAGAATTGATAATATGATGTGATGCCCTAGTATTTACTACCTATGTTAGATATGAATTATTATGTTGATGCACCACATTGCCACAAAGATAATAAGGTAAGGTAGAAATGATATATGCCATATTAGAATATGAAGAAGGTATAGTGGATAAGGGGTAAGGATTTGATATTTTAACAAGTTGTTTGACCATTAAAGACTGATCATTGAGCAACTGAATACGCTTATGAAGCTGATCCTTGGAGAAACTTAATTGCGAGAGATTTACTTCTTCATCCAATGAATTATAACCGATCAAATGACATATCGCAGTATACTAAGCCTTCTAATTCTTAAAGAGGTTTATCTAAAAGATTCGCATAAACGTATGCTTACATATTGGTCCATAGGTCAAATCAAATATGTAATTATTGGAATAATTGTTGGAGACTCAAATGGTGGATATGCAAGCATGATAACTTACATGCTCTTCTATATCTCCATGAATCTAGGAGATTGGATCTAGTTGTAAGAAGATTTCTCGGCTGATAAATAACTCACTTCTTGATCTTCGACCCCTTTAGTCACTATAAACGCCCCTGATTAGTGCAATTTCAAGTTAGCTTCCGTCACTTCAAGAGTTTGCGGAGCTTCATGTGGATCAATGTCACTACCCTTTTTCACATCAATTAATAATACAATAATCCCATAAAAATGGGATACACATTTGAAATAGATGCTCGAGTTATTATATATATCATGAGCGATATGGAAATGGAGCGATTAATCTCTTCCTTTATTTGAGATAAGGTCTTTATAGTTTGCATGGTCTAATCGTTGATCCCAAAAATTTCTACAATAAAATTAGATAGGTCACTAGTATAGTTCCCTATCCATAATGCTACTGTTAATCCACCAATTTAACATATTTCTTCTATTGTGGCCCAGTTTGTCTGCCAATAGAATTTATGCTTGTCTTTGTAAACTTGAAATAAGGAGAAAATCCAATAAGACGATAACAACCCTCCCATATATGACTAACCTTGCACAATGAGAACATACCATATTTGATTTATTTCTCTTTACTGCCATTGCAGATGCATTTGGTAATAAAGGAGTTAACATCCTTAACTTCCTTTGAGTTTCCTCTCTTAAATCCATGTTATACACTTGATCTAGGATAAGAAAGGGTTTCATAAGAATGATCTGAGTTCTTAACCCTTAAAAACCTTCATTGAGACCATTGAGAAAACGAAATACGTAGTCATTTTCTTCTTTATTAGCATAACGCTAAAATTAATATGAATTGCACACACCACATTCACAATGGGACAAAGGCTTAAAGCTCCTCAATTTTTCTTAGATCGTATTCAATTTAGTAAAATGAGTATCAACAATATTGGTACCTTGATTAATAGTGCATAACTGTTGATGTAAATGACATATTAGCATGTCATCCGGCTGAACAAACCTTTGAGCTAATTTCTCATAAATCTATAAAGCATCTTCAACAAAAAAAGATTGTGGATGCAATCGAAGGAGAAATCAACCTCAATAACCATGCTTCAATGAGATTACTGCATTGGCTATAAGGAAGAAAATTAGGATTTTCTTTATTCGACTTCTTCACTGATCCCTCAAGGCATTTGCGCTTATTCATCATGGATGCTGCTAACAAGAAAGATCTCCTCCATGATGTAAAGTTAGATAAACTCAACTTTAGTGAAACGATGATCGAGGTGTGATTTTCTGAGTGATGGACGAAATAAGGTAAAGAAAGATCCTCCGTCGGGGAAATCAAAGTCATATCATGAACAAATAAGATGAAAAACAAAGAAAAGTAAGATGAATCACAAAATTTAGGGTAAGAAAAAAGATATTTGGTTCTAGAGAAAATGAACAAAAAAAAGAAAGGAAAAAGTGTCAACTCTAATACTACGTGAGAAATATTAAACTTCATTGAATAAAGTGATAATTGACATCACTTAAATGAACAGTAACAATAAACTAAAAACTACCACTTAAGTAAAATTAGCTAACAACTTAAGTTAATACCGCAGCTAATACATTTAACTTTTCAAATTTAAAATATGTTTGAAACAAATGAATTCCACAAAATTTTATAGAATTCATTTGTAATTCCTATTTTTTATGTTTAAAATATAAAAAAAGTTCATTTCAATTATATAATCTGAATTCCATAGAATTCAATACACTAATTCAAATTTCACCAAAATAATTTGAATTTTCAAATGAATTCCTCAAATTTAAAAGACATTTTTGTTTCTTAAAATTATCCGTACTAGATATTTCTTTTTAGTATTAGTCTTTTTGAGTGTTTTTTAATATACTATTATTATATTATATAATATTAAATATTATTGTTATAATATTTGATATTAATAAATGTGAAACTATTTGATATTAGAATTAATAACTATTAATACTAATGAATTTTTTAACAAAAATTTGTAATTTAAAATAAAATCTAAAAATATATAAATTTCTTATTATGTATTTCAAATAATTCATTCCATAACTTAGGTAAATTTCTTACTATGTATTTCAAGTAAAAGTATGAACACGACGTCCCCATTTTCCCGTATTCTCTGTATCTGTAGACCAGATCGATTCAAGAATTGAAAAATAACAAACTCTAATCCGCGTGGATGATGATGTATTAAGAATTTCATAACTTAGCTATTAATCAATTTCTCATGAGTTGATTAATGATTTCAATATAAATGAAAATTATCTAAAAAATTTTAGTAAAGAAACGACCAATCATTTAATCTGAGAATAAAAAACATCTATTTCCTAATAAATAAAAATTATTTAGATAACTTTAAGTTTAGCATAGAGAGTATTTTTTAAACTGATTTTTTGTAAAAATATTTTTTATTTTTAAAAATTATATTGATATAAATATTAAATAACTAAAATTGTATTATTGTTATTATTTAATTTTGTAAAACTATTATGTTAAGGGATATATTAAAAAATAGATATAAATTTATTTTAAATTTATTTTAAATATAATTATAAGTAATTCAATTGAATGACATATCTTAAATAATAACTAATTAAACAAATAAATTTTATATTATATATTTATTTGTTTCAAATATAGTAATTATCTATCTATTAGAAAATTGTCTAAAAGTACAAAGAAAGAAAGAATCGGATTTTCACGCTTTTGCTTACGCTTGGCGTCTTTTCTCATGG
>JAOXYD010150318.1:0-10512 GCA_028565735.1 Pinacopodium congolense | reverse complement strand
ATTATTTGTAACTAATAATTAATTAGTTATAATATGTCATTAAACTTATCATGTAAATATAAATATCCACAAATATTTTTATTTCAAATATCAAATTTGCTTTGTTATGTTTCTTGACATTGATTTTATATTTTATTCTTATTATATAATAATTAAAATTTAAATATTATTAATTAAATACATTTATATAAATATATGTACATACTTATTATTATAGTTTTATTGCTATTATTTGATATTTTTATTCCATTAATTAAATTTTATATAAGAATTGAATGAAATTTTGTTTATAAATATTTGATGTTCTTATTATTTAATATTTATAATTAATAGGAATAAATATACCGTTGTTATTATGTAAAATTTAAATTATTATTGTTTTTCTATAGAATTAAATTTAAATTTAAAATATATAACACAATATATAAATAGATTATTCTAAAAATTTTATAAAATTTAGAGACTGATTTATAATTTTAAAGAATTATCCGAAATGGTACCCATATTGACCGATACCGATACAATGCCATTTTAAACTCAAATCCAGTATCAGTACCGGTACGATATTTAATACTCCATAAAAGTTGTTTTTGTCCAACTTCTGGTAATTTTATATACTCAGACAGTTGGCTTCTTTACATATCGGTCTTGCTTCTAACCTTCCTCTTCTGGCAATCTATATTTATTTATTTATTAAGGTATTGCATTTGACATGAATTTTGTGACTTATCATATGCTCTATAAAGCCACAATTTCCTTATCCACTTCATGTTTACTAAAAGTTCTTTAATTCCTTTCCATCTGTAAGTGATAAAGTGCATAATTTAGTGAAATCATGTATAATAGTTTATCACCTGCATATGTAGCTTTGAAGTTGCGGGATCAATCGATTATTCCTTGCTAATCTACTATATGCTTATAAAGGTTAAGTATCGATAGTGTTATGTATTTAGAGTATGAGACTGGATTATATCATATGAGTATAAAACAGTAGTGGATTTGGGACGTACTTAGGATAGGCTACATTTAATAGGTGATAGATTGATGAGTTGTTGAGATACAAATGAGATGTTACTAGACATCTGTCCATGGAATAAGTATCGAGGTATATTAAGTTTCAGAGATGCCTTATATTGATAGTTAGGTACCGAAATGATAACAAGATATCATGAGTCTTGAAGATACCTTGTGCCGATAGGTACATACCAAAGCGATAATGAAGTATTATATGAGACTGACTGAATGATGTTCCTTGTGTTGATAGTTCTTATGATTAAATTCAACACATTCAATGATTATGATAAGAAAAGACCAGTCAGTGGACTATTAATTATACTCTTATTAGATTAAGTAGGATCTTAATAAAATAATTAATGTAAATAAAAAATAAATGGCAATAATAATAATGTGTATATTTAATAGGTATTTTAGATATATTAAGTATTAATTATGTATTTTGAGTACTACATTTGTATTTATTTTATTATTTTATTTTATATTGAATTATTAAGTTATAAGGATACGGGTGACCCTTATTGAATAGGTGGTTTATCTCTTGTCATTATATTTTTCAGAAGATAGAGAAATTATTGATACTTTCAATATGATTTCGTAGAGTCTAAATAGAACCATTAGAAAAATATATTTAGAATTATTATATATATTTTGAGCGTTATATTTTTTGGATAAATATTTATATATAACAGATTTTTGTGATAATATATATTATTTTGAAATTAATGAAATGAACATTAATAAATTATATATATTTTAATAAGATTTATATTAAATTATGATTTAAGATTTTGAAGCATAACAATTCAAAACTATTTTATCTTAACGGTGCCAAAAAAAAAGAATCAAAATTTGCAAGTGAAATCTAGGTGATCCCCACAATTGGCTTGCAACAGTCCTACAAGAAAAGCTAGGAGCTAGTTCAAATTCATGATTAAAGTTACAAGCTTTCCAACAAATGGAGTTGATTTGCAGTGGAGAGAAAGAGAGGAAGCCAATACACACATCTCCAAACTGGACGAGAAGGTGACGAATGACACCCACGAGAGTTTTAATTGTCATTTATCATATGATTAACTACCAAAGGTAGTTACTATTTTGGAATGTACCTATATAAGGTTTAGATTCAAAATAACAAGATGATAATAAGTTATATCATCGAAAAGATTTCTAAAAAATTCTCAACAAAAAAATTCACTACGTCCTCTAATCAGTGGAATTCTAAACATCAATCCAAGTATATGATTAATGTTGTTTTTAATGCATATGTTATGATCATGTTTATAATCTATGTGATTATATCTTATCCTAAGTTTTTCTTACATTGGTATCAGAGACATGATTTATATGTGCATGATATTATCTGTTAATCGTTGTTTTAGATAAGTTGTGATAATTTTATGGTTATCATTATCATGCCTATGGATATGCTCTATTTATGTTTATATCATACTGTGTTTCTATTTTTTTCTGGTCAAACACATTGGTTCTCTACTTATGGTTAATTTGTTTGATAATCTGTCTGGTCTATGATTTGTGATGGTAATACACGGATCTATTAAAGATTGTCTTCACCAACATGGAAAAAATATCTGACTATATTGTTTGTGATTTAGAATCCATAGATGATGGTGTAGAAACAATATTCAAATAGAAAAGATACAGACTAGAGAAACAAAGAAACCGTTATATAAAATAAAGAAACCTTTTTTAAAAAAAAAAAAGGAATGAACCATATTAAAACAAAAAAGGATTAAAGTTGAAGAAGAAGACCTTCATCTTCTGAATTGACAATATGAGGGCACGTGGCCTCTTATGTACTACTTAATAATATTATGCCTTAAGACATAATGTATAGGTTGGTTTTTTTTTTTAAAAATCAGATGAAGGCTTTTGTGTTATAACTTTGGACTAAGTTTTTGGGCTCAATTCCATCGGCCTCCTTAAGTTTGGAGCCATGCTTTATGATCTAATTGTCAATAAGTCTTTGGGCCTATAGTTTTTGGTTGGGCTACCCAATTGTTAATGAGCTTTTGGGCTGTTTTTGGCTTAACTCATCGATTACTTTAGATTTGGATCTAGGCCTAGTTTGATTTTTTGGACTATAATGTTAGACCATTAGTTAAATTTATTTGGTTATTTCAAATTTGGATTTAACCAATATGGCTTAAGGCCTTAATCCTTTAATTAAGAAATTAGTTTCCTAATTAATATACCTAATTAGTTTAGTTACATAACTTAGAAATTAGTCTTCTAATCGATATAAACTAATTAATTTAGTTAAATAAATTAGAAATAAGTTTCTAATTTATGTAAACTAATTAATTTAGATAAATGAGTTTTCTAATTATATAAAAAAATTATAAATTAGTTTTTTTAATTCAATTCAACTTATTTGTTTAGTTAAAATCAAATTAGAAATAAGTTTCTAAAACTAACAATATTAGAAATAAGTTTTCTAATTGTATCAAATTAATTATTTTAGCTTAATTAAAATTAGAAATAAAATTTCTAATTAAATCAAACTAATTTGTTTAGTTGAAATTAAAAAGAACTTTCATTAGAAATTAGTTTCTAATTAGACCAAAATTATCAAAATTGATTAGTTCAATTATAATTAGAATTAGAAATAAGTTTCTACTTAAATTAAAATTATTCATATGTTTAATATGATTAGATTAGAAATAAGTTTCTAATTGATTTGAGATTAATAGCATAATTTGATTAGTTCAAGTTAGAAATTTTTCAAAGCATTATATTGATTTTACGCTATGAGCATGAGTTCACTATGTGTTAGACAAAATAATTTGTTTATTTTGTGATTTACGAATTTTCACATGTACTCTTCTTATTCTTGAAATTTTGTTTTTCAAGAAGATGCCTATTATAAAGAGGGCACTTAAGTTTGTTCGAGTTGAGGCACAGACGAGACGTGTTGGTCGCATGTATGTACAGTTAGTCAACATGCGTTTAATGCTCGGTGAAGATCTAACACAGCATGTTATTTTATTTAGTAACATGATGTAAGAATGGAGGTTGTTTAACTTATACAGATGTTAAAGTAAAGTATATGACTTTACTTGCAACACTGCCTCAACCTCAATAAGAACTGTTACGAATAATCTGGAATAAGGACACGCCTAGTGAGAAGACCTATAGTTTGTTAGTGATGAAATTTATTAAATAGATTCAAATAAGGGAGTTGATTAGGACTTTGTCTCCTATATGTCTTCCAATGGAACTAGTGAGAGATATTGCATATCGAGTGTTGCGAACTTTGTCATGCGAACTTATTAACTCTTTTCCGTATAGGGTTCTTTACCTATAGACTAGTCATAGGTTGTAGGACATGTAATGCACTATGATGTTTTGTAAGAATAAGTTTGGATATTTAAGTAATATGTTTACATGTATTTCAAGTAAGAATTCATCTAGAGTATGGTAATCAGGATTTGATTGTTGTGTGAATGATGACTAAACACATTAGTGGACTTTCGATTTCGTAAGCAATTGTGATCTAATTATTTACTCTATGAATGATTAATATGATATTTACGTGCATATATATTTCTTTCTAATTGTAGAAACTTAGTATTTTAAAATAGTTATTGTTTCAAAGAATATTGTTGCTGAACTCAATAAAGGTGAGGAACTCAATGGTAACAATTATGAAATCTGGAATATGAAAATCTAATATGTGCTGGAGGAGTAAGAAGCTCTTAAACCATTAAACCTAACCATGAAAGTTCTTGAGTAGGGCACTACGGCCTAGCATAAGAGGGATCGTGATGCATATGAATTGTGGAAAAAAATAACTATTTATCTCTCATCATGTTGTTGAGTAGCATGGATAATTATATCATGCGAGAGTTTTGAAAATTCAAAACTGCAAAGGACATGTAGTCTACATTGGCTGTGCATTTTAGAGGTGCTTCAGTGACAAACATGAGGTCACTTACAATTAAGTTTGATAGTTATAAGAAGCATGTAAATGATACAATGTAAAAATATATGAGGCAAATGTCCAACATAGTAAGTGAGTTATGTGATGTTGATCATGAGCTTTCTGATGAACAACAAGTGCAAGCTGTGATTCATTCACTGTCTTAGAATTGGGAGCATATAAAGATGCACCTAACTTATAATGAGAGCATCAAGACAATGGAAGATACTGCGAAGCATCTTATCTTGGAGGAAGAGCGTCTGGAAGGCTCAAATATGTCTTCTAAGGCATATGCAATTAGTTCTAGCTCACATGGAGCTATGAACAAGAAATACAAGAATCATGATGGACACAAGTGGAAGAAGAATAAGAGATTTAACTACTCTAATCAGGAATTCAAGAAAGCAATATGGAACCAACATGGAAAGGGAAAGTGTCCCTTCAAGAAGAAGAACATGAAACGTGTGAAGTACTATAATTATGGCAATAAGAGCCACTTTACTCGAGGTTGTACCGAACTTAAGAAGGTACAACTTTATAGTAAAATATTTGTTAGGTGAATGTTTCTTGTTTTGTTTTTCTAAATGAATCACATCCTTTGTGGATTGTAGACTCATGAGCAATCAACCATATAGCGAAAGATGGAGATGCCTTTGTTGGGTTTCACAAATTCCCACATAGAAGTCGATGGCTTTATATAGGTGACAATTCTAAAATTGTTGTACACGGAATTGGCACATGCAAGTTAGTCATGCGTGATGATCAACCTCTCATCCTACATAAAGTTTTATATGCTCTATGGAGTTGTTGGAACCTCCTTTCTGTGTTGATGTTAATTAGACATGGTTTCCGTATAAACTTCCATAATGGTTGAATGGATTATTTCTTTGATCTATGTATTATGGTCATGGTTTTATGTGTGATGGTTTTATTATGCTAAATGTTATAGTGAAAATAATAATATTAGTTATTCATTATTTACATCATCTGATAATTCCAACATTGATGTAACTTTGTGGCATGCTAGACTATGTTATATTGGTCAAAATCGAATAAGTCAATTAGCCAAAGAAGGATTTCTAGGTACTCTAAATCAAATAGATGTACCTACATGTGAACATTGTCTAACTGGTAAAATGGCTCGAAAGTCATTTTGAAAGGGAACACAAGCTTTATATCCATTATAATTAGTCCATTCTAACATTTGTGGTCCAATAAATGTAAGGGCGAGACGTAGGGCGGTACATCTCATCACGTTTACATATGACTATATTCGGTATTGTTATGTCTAGTTGATTTCTCATAAATTAGAAGCATTTGAATGTTTCATAAAGTATATGAATTTAGTTGAGAATACTTGTCAGATAAGTTCAAAGCTTTATATGATGAGAAAGAAATAGAAAGGCGATTAACAATTCCTAAAACCCCATAATAAAATAACATTGCCGAAAGATGAAATAGGACACTATTAGAAATAATTAGATATATAATGGCATAAAAAAATTTACCAATCATCTTTTGGGTTGATGCGTTTCTAACGGCTACTTATGTGCTTAATCGTATGCCACAAAATCAATTACTAGTACACCATATGAGTTGTGGATTGGTAGGAGACCTGATATGTCAAGTCTCAGACCTTGGGGGTATGCAACCTATGTTCATGATCTTTCTCACAAACATGAAAATTTTGGCTTAAGAGGGAGAAAAAGTGTCTTTGTTAGATACTTGGAGCATTCCAAAAGATATGTGTTCATTGGCGAATATGGAAATAGAAGGGTAACTGAATTTAAATCATGATATATAACATTCCTAGAGAATGATTTTTCCAAGTAGGGAGAAATAAGTAAAGACCTCCTATTATATGAAATACTCGATTAGCGTGATCTTGTTATGAAGAATTAAGAAGAGGAACTTCAACTAAATGGGGGCAATTCTATAAAAAAGGTTCCCTATGATGATTGATCATAATGGGAGCAATTAGATTCATCATGAATATATTTCTGATGAACCTCGTTTAAGATGGAATAATCAAGGAATAATTCTCTGACGTCATTTTGAGATTGAAAAGAAAATTAATATGATTGTTCCGCAAGAGGAAGAAGAGCTAAGGAATGTAAATAAGGCTCTTACTGCTTGTGTTAGTAAATAATGGATGAATACAATGAAAAAAGAAATGATTTCTTTAAACTCTAATCAAGTGTAGGACTTAGTTGACATCCCTGAAGGGGGCAAAGCAATTAGGAACAAATGGGTTCTCAAAAGAAAGTGAAAAGTTGATGGTAGTATCTAAAGTATTGATTGTAGCAAAAGGATATACACAATAAGAGGGAATTGATTATGAGGAAACTTTTTCATCTATCATGAAGTGTGCTTCAATCCGTCTTATTCTAACTATAGTAGCTAGTATAGATCTTGAATTACATCAAATGGATGTAAAGATTGCTTTTCTCTATGGAGAATTAGAGAAAGAAACCTACATGGAATAGCCTAAAGGTTTTATCATGGTAGGTTAAGAAAATAAGGTATGTCAGCTATTAAAGTTAATTTATGGTCTAAAACAGTCTTCAAGACAATGGTACATTCGTTTTCATAATGTAATCATTTCATATGATTTTCAAATTATTGATGAGGACCATTGTGTATATGTTAAGAGATCCAAATATAAATTGAAAATTTTATTTTTATACACGGATGATATTAATTGCTTATAATGACTATGTGTTTATTAAACAAATCAAAGATTGGTTATCATTTGAATTTGAAATGAAAGACATGGGTGATGCGGCATATATTTTTAGAGTTAAGATTTCAAAAGATCGTTCAAAGAGATTGTTATTGCTTTCTTAAGCGATTTACATTCAAAGAATTCTTAAACAATTCTGTATGCATGATTACAAACCAATTGATAATCCTATTACTAAAGGTGAAGGCCTCAGCAAAAGAAATTTCCCATCAACACCATAAGAATGGGAACAAATAAAGAATGTTCCCTATTCTTGTGCAGCTGGAGGTCTTATGTACGCAATGATGTGTACAAGATTAGATATTTGTTACGTTGATGGGATGGTAAGTAGATATTAATCAAATCTAGGCCAGGCACATTAAAAAGTAGTAAAGAGAATATTGAGATATCTAAAGGGAACTACAGACTATGCATTATGTTATCAAGGCAATGACCTATGTATACAAGGGTATACAGATGCAGACCGGGGAGGATATTTAGATGAAATAAAATCTACCTCTGGATATGTATTCTTACTAAACAATAGAGTAATATCTTGAAAAAATAAGAAATAATCTTGCGTTGCATTGTCCATAATGGAAGCGAAATTTATAGCATTCTCATTTGTAGTAAAATATATTGTATGGCTTCATCGATTCTTAGTGCATTTGGGAGTCATTAAAAGCGAAATTGATCCAGTGACCATCAATTGTGATAGTCAAGCTACAACCACTTATAAAAAAGACCTCAAATTTCATTGTAAAACAAAACACATAGATACCAAGTACAATTATGTGAAAGATATAGTTGCACGAGAAGAAGTGAACATGAAATATATATCTACACGAGATATGGTGGCAAAACCAATAAAAAAACCAATTTTTCAAGATATGAATATTGATCATGTAAAGTCATTAAGATTACGTAGATGCTGAAATATAATAATAAACATTTCTCTGTATATGTTCACTCATTGGAATGTCATATTTTTTTATATAATATATTATGAAGATTATACATTATGTATCATTTGATTCATGAATTTTTTTTTTACATAAATATATGTTGAGATGACTCACAAGTTCATGAGACAGATTAAAGATTGACTCTCTTACACAAGCAATCAACTCTAATGTTTATGCTCATTAAAAATAAGACGTGTTTAAAGTTTATTATCTCGGTAATAATTGAGAACGAGAAACTTAAACCATAAATGCCTCAAGGAAATTGGTTCACAGTGATTCAGTTATTACTATATCTGTCTTAAGTTGCCAGATCTAAGTTTTGAAAAATTTTAGAGTAGATGAGTGAACTCAAGTTAAACATTTAGTATATTTGAACTATTATTTGTACAACATTTCTTAGATAAAAGACATTCAAGTTAAACAAAATGGGTAATATTATCGCATATGACTCGTACCATGTGTGCAAAAATGACTAGGGATTAATGTAAGTCTCACGATCTCATCTTACATTGTGTGAGACCTTTGAGGTTGAGAAGAACTTCATCATATATCCTTATGACTCTTGTCTCATTCTTGATAGTTGAATTTAAGGTTTACTACTTTAGGTTGCTGCTAAAAAGATCATGTAAGAGTGATCCTATTAAATAATTATAGGAAAGCAAATTAAATTTAATTCAAAAGAGAATTAAGAACAGAGGAAGGACATTTAAGTTAGATCATTAACTCGCATGAAAAGTATTCATAGATGGCCATATTCTCTTTAGTATAGAACTTGAATATAGTCATGACATAAGAAAATAAATGAGATTAAAGGAAAGTAAAAATGCTATATATGACCTAGGGTATAACGTATAATATCTATTCAATGACACATAAGTTTCTGGATCGACGTGTTAATCGAGATGTCATATATTCTTAATAGATGTATGATAATATGTTCTCATCGTATGCTGGTCACATTGATTATTGGACATGTATGAGAATTTCAAATTTTTAATTGGGTTAAAACCCATCATGTGTGAGTAGGAGATGATGAATGACACCCATGAAGGTTTTAATTATCATTTATTTTGTGATTAACTACCAAAGGTAGTTACTATTTTGGAATGTACTTATATAAAGGTTATATTCAAAATAATAAGATGATAATAAGTTTTATCATAAAAAAGATTTCTAAAAAATTCTTTGCAGAAAAATTTGCTACGTCCTATAATCGATGGAATTCTAAATATCAATCCAAGTATGTGATTAATGTTATTTTTAATGCATATGTTATGATTCTGTTTATAATCTATGTGATTATATCTAGTTCTAAGTTTTTCTTACAGAAGGTGTCATCTTGGAAGAGAGAGAGAGAGAGAGAGAGGCAAGTGCTTGTGCAGTTCTTATGCATCACATCTTTCTCTGAACTTTTGTCAATCACAAAGGTAAGAAAACAAAAAAAAAAGTAAAAAAGAAAGAGAAAGACTAAAAAAAAGTTGTGACATTCCAAAGCAGCCTCTGACTCTTTATTAAAATTTTCATTTTAAAATAAAAAGCGTAAGAATAACAATATTTATTAGTTTGTTGTATTCTCTTTGAATTAAGGCTATGGCATAACCAATATTTCAAAAATCGGTACTGTATTAGTACTAGTTTTTGTCTTGAAATAGTATCGTATTAGTATCAGTCAATACTGGTACGGGTACCAGTACCGATCAATTTTTTAAAATTATAAAATAGTTCCTAAATTTTATAAAAATCTGTAAAACAGTCTATATATATATTATTCATATATGTAAAACCGTTATAAAATCGGTATAAAATAATAAAATATATAAATATTCAAAATAAGTAAATAATGTATGATAAAAATTGAATATATGATT
>JAOXYD010150288.1:0-10513 GCA_028565735.1 Pinacopodium congolense | reverse complement strand
GATGACAAAAAAATACTACTAATTGTTTTAGCATGGATAACGTGTTAGAAAGATAGATATGTTCAAAACATGTTTTAGAGATGCATTTTGAAGCTTTAGAGTAGATATGTTCAAAATAAGTTAAGTTACAGCCAAGAAGTAGATGTACAAAACTACTCGAATTGGAACATTGATTATTTCATTGTTTTATAATTTCACATTTTATTAAGATGATAATTTTTAATTAGATTCAAAGGCTTACAAAAATTTTTAGTTACCTAAGTAATTGTATAAGGTTGGGATACCCATAGAAGAAGATTTTAGTAGTAAAATATTTAACAAAGTGTTGAAAGTGAACATAAATGTAGGTTGTATACCAAATCATTATAAAATTCGTTTGTGCCTCTCTTCCCTTTCCCGTTTTTTTACATTTATTTTATTTGAATTGATATTATTTTTAAAGGTAAAAAATGAATTAAATTAATCAAAACAAGTTAATTTATAGTTAGTAAGCAATTGTACATAGCTGCTCGAATTGGAGCACTGATTGTTATATTATTTATTATATTGTTTCATAATTCTACATTTTGTTAAGAGGAAAATTTTAATTAGTTGCATCGACATAGAAAATTTTTTAATCACCTAAGTGATTATATAAGGGTGGAAGACCCATTAAAGAAGATTTTGATAGTGAAAATTTCAACAAAATGTTAGAGAGTGGATGTCGATATGGGTTATGCATCGAACTATTATCAAATTTGTTTAAGCCTCTCTTCCCTTTCCTATTTATTTTTCAAGTCTATTTTATTTAATCTTTATTTTTTTGAAAGGTAAAAATAAATGAAATTAGTCAAAACAAGTTAAGTTATAGCCAATAAGCAATGGTATATAACTATTTGAATTAGAACATTGATTATTATATTATTTTAAAATTCTACATTTTATTAAGAGGATAATTTTTAATTATGAGCAAAGACGTAGGAAAATATTTAGTCACCTAATTCACCCCCTCCCTCTTATGTGCTATAGAGGGACCAACAGTTGATATCAAAATAAGGTTTCATATTAGTTTATTTCTAATGAAATAATGAGAAGATTATTATGGCACAAATAAATAAACTCCCTTTGTTTGATTAAAAAAACACAAGTTGGAAAATTAGGATGAAGCATTGTCTTTTGTCAATAAGTTTTGAGTTTTAGATAGTTATAGAGAACGATCTATATGGTCCTACTAAAATTGTAGGAAAATAAAAAGTAGTTAAATCAAAAGAGGAATGGGACATTCATGAAAAACAAATTAATGTCTTTGGATAGCAAAAATACATATATTGTTTTATGCATTATGTAAAAGTGAATTTAAAAAAGTATACATATGTGAAATGACACCACAGATATAGGAGATACTTGAGGGTAGATATAAGGGTCTTAGTTAAATTAAAGAGAGTAAAGTGAGCATACTTGTACATAAATTTAAATTGTTTCATATGGAGCAAAATGAATCTATGTCAAATATGTGTGCTAGATTTATTCATATTTTAAATTCTCTTAAAGGTCTTGGTAAGAGTTATACCACTGTGGATTTGGTGAGAAAGATTCTTACATCTCTCCCAAAATCATAGGATGTAAAAGTGAAAAATATTAAACAAGTTAAGGACGTAAACATCTTGCCATTAGAAGAATTGGTAGGTTCAATCCTCACTCAAGAGATAAGGATGGATAAGTTACATGAAGAGGAGGTAGCTCCAATAAAAAGAGGTGTGTTATTCCAAAAATGAGAAAATTGATGATAAAGACATATGTTTCATAGAAAATGAGGATGAGGTACATTCTTGCTCTCATTCATATGATCATACTATTAATAATGAACTTTCATAATGAATTAACAGAGTGTTTGGAATTTATGGTTTTGACAAAAGAAAATGGTTTCTTCTAAATATAAGGAAATATTAAAATTATTGGAAGCATGCAAATTAGAAAATGAGAAGTGGAAAAATAAATTGCATGGCTTAGTAGACTCCAAGAATAATGTTGATGTAAAAAATATTGATGGATGAGAATACATTTAGGATATCATGTGAGAATGCACCATCTAGCTATAAGACAATTTTTGTCAAAGAGAAGCATTTAGATGATGAAAACATATATATAAACCACATGATACATCCAAGTCTAGGTCACAACCTAGGAAAAGATTTCATATATATAGATATGGTCCTAACACTAAATGTAAAAATACATCTTAAGTTGAATATAATATCTATATTAAGACACAATATCACCCACCTAGGCCTGAGCACCATATAAGGAAATATAATGACTTAAGACCTAGGAATTCATATATATATATATATATATAGGATGCACACATCTATATTTTATAATTTTTATGGATAGTATGGACATATTGAGAGATTTTATTATAATAAATAAAATGATATGTCAAGAAGTTAGAGAAATCCAACTAATCCTTAAGGACTTAAATTAGTATAGGTATCAAAAATAAATTGAATTTTATTTTGGTAGTCAATGGATTTCAAAGGTATCTCCAAGATTGAAAAGATAATCACCATGATACATTGTTGAGGAAAGGAAAAAAAAAAAGACAATTAGTGATAGACAAAAAGGAGGTATGCATTTCTCTTGGTTATGCTATCTTTAAGTTTTTTTTATATATAAAGTAAAATTGAATAATACATTATGATTTAAATGATCAAATTGAGTGGTACTTTATCATTTGAATGTTTTTTAGTCATAAATGATGAAGCCTAATTTGATTTGAGGATAATTTTAATGATTTCATAGATTAAAGGTACATGATGCATTAATTAAAGGGGAGAGAATAATTTTTTTAAAAAAATATGTACATTAATTTTATATTACTAGATTTTGTATGATTAGGAGAAAAATGAAAATTGCAGAAAATTGTGTGTGGATATACTTTTTGAATAGAGAGAATTTTTATATATCTTATTTAGGATGAAATTTGACTATGATGTTTTTAATGATTTGATATTATGTTTTTCCTTATAAAAGAAAGGAGAATTTACAAAATCATTAAATTAAGGGGGAGTTTTAATAATTTTAATACTCTTTAAGTTATGATGATTTTGATAAATTTCATCTTGTATTGTATTTCTTTTTAAAAAGGGGAGAATATGATATGGTAGTAATGACATTTATTTAGGGAGAGCTTGCATTCTCTTACTTAAGGAGAGTTAGATTTTTAGTTGCTTTGATGCATGAATTTGGAGGGAATTTTGAGTTTTGATGATGTTTATGACTTGAGTTGTGAAATAAGTTTTGAATATTAATGATGTTGATGAATTTTGAGTATTTACGTTATAATATTTGATGATGTTATTGCTGTTTTTTATAATATATAAAGAAGGAAAAAGTTTGAGGATGTTTGTAAGTGGTATTAAGAAAAGTTTAGTGGCATTAGAATAATATGTTTAAGAGTATGCAAACTTTTTAATAATTATAGAAAAGGAGGGAGAAATTGTGTGATATTAGTTTAAGTGGAACCAAAATGGCTTGCCTTTTATATAATTTATTTTTTATATTTATCCTAATATCACATTATTTTCTCATTATAAAAAAGAAGGAGACTGTTAAATGAAGGGAAATTCTACTTAGGTTTTGATAATGACAAAACATCTTTATAAATGGTTTTATTATTGTTATATTTTAAATGTAGGATTGAAGAAAAAAGTGTTGAAAGGCAAAATTTGGAGCCAAAGCTAGAATAATGTATCTAAATTGATTATGTATGACGATCAAGATGTTGAATGAAGGATCAAAAACCAAAATAGTAAAATTAAATTAGTTAAACTTCGTGGTATTTATTATAAGTCTTATCTTTGTTTTTCCTAAGTGTTTTATAGGTTCATCTCATACATAATGCATATATATTTATTGTTTATTCATATAAGTTATATAATCAAGAGGAATTATATGGGGAATACTTTTAGTTGATCCTCTTGACACACTAAAAATTTGTAGGAATTAGTTTGAAGTGTATATGTGTTTGGGTGGAAGGGTTTTGAACTTTGTGGAAAAGGAGTTGATTACATGTGTTGAAATGTGAAATTTTTGAGGAAAAACAATCTATAAATGGATATGATAACTAATATGTGTGACTAGTTAGACAATATTCTATTTTTGCATATACCAGTTGACTAGTAGTATACATTAATTGACTAGTGTTACGTAAGACCATGTTCTGATGGCTCGTTCTAATAAGAATTTTTGTATTAAATAATTTTTAATGAGTTCCAATGGTTCTGAACGGTTAGTAATCCACCTTTCACTTATAAATAGGTGTGCTAGAGTGTATTATGTATTAAGTGGTGCAGAATTGAGCAGTAGTAAATTACGAATCATTTTGAGTGTTCTTTTGAGTCTTTTAATGTTGTATTTGTGAAGTTTTGGTACATACATCATTTGGTGTAATTATAAGCTCCTTAAACTTTGAGTTGATCAAGTGAGAAATTTTTTAAATATATTTTAGAGTAGTGTGATAATGAGATTGTGGTTATAAAAGATTACTCTTGTCCTCTGAGATGAGTGGTGTTGCAAAGCATTAATGTTATGCATGTGGAAAAAGAGAATGATTGTATAAGGATTGATCTTTACCTGTTGAAGAAGATTGTGATAGTGAAATTTCTAACATGGTTTTACAAAGTAGGTGTAATTGTGAATTATGCATCAAACCACTATAAATTAATGTATCATCTTTATTTTCAAGTTTATTTATTTAAATCCATTTTAATTTATTATTTATCAAATTGTTTCATAATTTCACATTATATTAAGAGGAAAATTTTTAATTATGTTAAAAATTTTGGAAAATGTTCGTTGATCTTTTGACAACATATTGTTTGGTTCCAATTTTATTTTTAATTTCTTGTTATCATTTTTTTAATTTATGGTTTTTGTTATTGATTTTCATTTCTTCTTACTTTTTTTAAAAAATATTTTTTGATAATTAAATTATTATTTCTATTAGGATTTGAACCTTAGTAGAAGAAAATGTCTTAAACATCCCCTTTCAATGAATCATAAGACTATTGGTCATTTCTTCTTATTGTTATAATATGAAAATCATAAAAGCGATTTTTTTTCATTTGTTATCATAATATGATTTCAATACTAAGTAAACAAATTTTATATTATTACTCAATAGTAAATGATAATAAAGAATAATTAATATTATAATTTATTTATTCAACAATTTATTTTTTATAATTTACTTAAAAATTAAAATTTAAGCTAAAAATTATTTTGAGAAATCAATAGATTTTCAAAAATGATAGTTAGTTTGATAATTTAAATATAAATATAAATACTTAATTTATTTTTAAAATAAAATGTTTATTTTCAAATAATAAATTTAATTTATAAACTATAATTGATCTATTTAATGAATAATTATTATTTAAAAGCATAAAATTGCAAATTTTTTTATTTATTTCATTTATCCATTTTCAATAAAATATTATTTAATATTATATAAAAATGTAAGGAAATTATTTAATTAATTAATTATTAAAATAAGTAAATTAAATTGTCTTAAATTTGTTCTATTGTTTTATTGTTTTCAATTAAAAAAGTGGAACTATTTTCATATTAAGAAATAATTTATTTTTTTATTTTTCAGAAAAATAAATAAATGAAGTGGGAATCAAACGATCTTGAATTAGTACGAAATAATGCGTTATTTGTGATGTATTTTGCTACCTAGCGTATTTTTATAAATTTTCCTGTGTGTTTTTTGTTAGACCTTTTGCTTACACCTCTACATCTTTGTTTTAGTATTAATGTATTTCTTTACCTAGAAAATTTAACAGTGATTGATGCCGGAATACGTTTTGAAATGAAGAATTAAAATATAGGGAGACTCGATGCATTTTAGAATTTAAGGATTAAAGTAAAAAGAAAAATAAATTACAGAAAAACTGATGACCCCAAATAAACCATTTTTTTTTAGATTGTGGACATACGTAGGAATCAATCCCGATGCATGTCGTGGTTTATTATTTATTTTGAATACTTTTCTTTTAAAATTAAAACTTAAAAAATCAATAATATTATTCATTAATTATATACCTTGCCCCCTATATATAGTGTACCATCATAAACCAAAAAAGACATATGTGTCAAGCATATGATTCTTATCCGTGGCAGTGCATGGAACCTCCGTAACATGCCAAGTAACACACGCAAGTGAGTAGGAAGAGCAAAACCAACATTCATGTGTATCGGGTGGCGGCATTTCCAAAAGCAAGTAGGTGGATCAGCAGACGCGTACACGCGTCCATTAACGAAAAGGTGCTCGTAAGTTGCTCCGTGTTTGGTTTTCTTTTTCATGGTGACATACATGCGCGTAGAATTATGATCATATCTAACATGTAGTTGGTAAGATTAAGCTTGACGACCGTGATACTTCTACAAGTAATAGAATTTAGCTTATAAATAAAGATTTGCATTTTAATTACAAGAAGAGTGACGATAATTTGGTAATAGCGTCTTCTCCTCGGCCTTAAATGTCTTAAGCCAACATATATGAAATTTCGTGGGGTCAAGGCACAGATGTTCTCTTTAACATACGCAAATTTCGCATTTTGCTCAAACTTTTACTGAGGAAAAATGTTATTTAGGACGATAAAAATTTTGAAAAGAAGCTCTTAAAAGATAAGTGAATGAATATATATATATATATATATTACAGGTTAACGTGTGAGCTTACCAAAAGCATATGTTTTTTCATTTCATGCATGGACTTTAATAGACTTCAGTTTCATAAATTGATTGCCAAATTGGCTAACGGACGTAAAAGTGATCCATATGATATGAAGAAAATGAAAATAAAAACCACGGTGTGAAATTAATTTAAATAAAGAATTTGCATAAAGCGGTTAGGGGCTATTTTAGTTTCACTTCTATTTTTCTACTATCAAATTTTATTTTTTAATTTTAATTTTTATTATTTTAAAATAAAATTAAAATTTTATTTAGTTGAAATTTATCAAAAAAATCTTATTTAAAGATGACAATTAAATATAAAATAAATTCAAATTATTAAAGTAAAATACTTTCATTTACCTTAAAAAATACATATTAGATTATATATATTACTCAATGTAAAAAAATCTTTATAAAATTTATTGATTAGATATAAAGAAATTATATTTTTTTATTTATGATTTTTATAAATTTATAAATATTATTGATAAAATAAAGTAAAACAAATATATTTCTGTCATTAATTCTTATTTTTTAAAAATAAAAATAAAAAATAAACGTTAACAATTACCTCTTTAATTGGATATCCAATCTTGTTCTCGTCGTTAGCTGGCACCAAAGGCAGCCTAAAGTTGTTGTCATTGTACTAAAAAAAACAAAAAAAGAAGACAAGTAACCATGTCATCTGATGCCATATACCAAAAAGATATCGATTTCGATGATCAAGTTTTCCTTGTTTTTGAAATTTGGATTATAATATTGCCACTGAAATTAATTCCTCATCAATGCATTATAATATTCTTTTACCTTTTGGATAGCCTATAATCAACCATGACATTAACAAACAAACTGGGCCAATTTTATATGCATAGTATCATTGGTTTGTATTTTAAATTTGACTGCACAGGATATGGTTGTTAAAACCACTACCCAGACTTGAATGCTTATAAAAAACAAAGACCGTACAAACTATTTGGAGAAAGAATACGAAAGTACCATATATATTGGACAATCATATTTTTGGTCATTTATTTTTAAAAATTTTTTAATTCAATTTTATAATTTCAAAATTTTCTATTTGAATTATATTATATAGTTTTATATTCCAGTTTAATCTATTTTATTAATTTTCATTAACAAAATCTGACGTAAAAGAAAAGCAAAACACTTAAAGAGATTAAAAGACATGTAAGTAGTTTTTAAAAGTGCATTTATCATAGTTATAAGCGGTGTAACAGTATAATTACATTGTTTTATATGTATATTTATATATTTCAGCATCACCTATAAAATGATATAATTTTACTATTAGACAGTGTATAAATACGATAAATAAAATAATGTGATTTTTAAAACTATCTTTATTTCTTTTTAAGTTATTTAAACATCTTGTTTTTTTCTTTTTATATCAATTTTTCGCTAACAAAAACTTGACAGAAAGATTAAATTGAATTACAATATAGACTAGGGTTAAAAAAAAAGCTTTAAGCTTATTAAGAGTGTTGGGGGAATAACGACAAGAATAATATTATCGTAACAGAATGGTAAAAATAATTATTTCAAAAAATTTCACATATGGTGGATCCAAAAATAATTTAATCACAAAAGTAGAGTAATATCTGAAAAAAAAATTAATCTCACAAGACACCAGAATTTTTAACGTAAAAAATCACCTTAAAATTGAAGAGTAAAAACTACGGGTGTAAACCAGTAAATTAATAGGTACAACAACTAGTTTTACATACACAAAAAATAAGGACAATATCACAAGATAATAACAAGAGGTTTAGAAAAATACTAGACCTAAGACACAAATTCAAGAAAGTTTCAAGATCAAAATACACTTGATCTTAGCATAACTACAAATTTTAATTAGTATTTTTCTCACACATCTCACACAATTCACTCTATTTTTCTGGTTTTTCTTCTTCACCTTTGCTCTCTCTTCGTTACTCTCTCCTCCTTTTTTTTCTTGTCTTTTCTACAGCCCTTTGTGCTATTATATATAAGTGTATAAGTTGAAAATTTCAAATAAACTTTTTCTTTGATTTTCCAACTTTACAGCCATAAAAAAAAATTGAAAACAAAAGCTAAACAACATACAAAAATCTGTTTACAATAGTTGAAAAAAACAACTAAAAAACAACATCTAATTTGACAAAGGAAAGAAGATGACAAACGGTGCCTACAAAACCAAAACAACACCTAAAACCAACAACAAAAAAACAAACAAAAGAGCCACTATTCTTGATTTTTGAAGGTGGCGTGATTCCACTAAAAAACTCCCCCTCATGCCAATATGGGAGGGACTATCATTCCTGCAATCAAATGGCAAGTTTCAAGCTTCTCTCTTGATAAAGATTTTGTCAACATATCCGAATCATTTTCATCAGTATGAATCTTTTCAAATTGTAATTGCTTAGATTATCACACATCCCTGATCCAATAATATTTCACATCAATATGCTTTGATCCTGAATGAAAAGAAGAATTCTTACCAAGATGAATAGAACTTTGACCATCACAAAATAGTACATAACGCTCTTGTTCGAATCCAAGTTTCTTCATAAATTTCTTCATCCATAGCAACTTTTTACAAGCTTCGGTTGCTGCAATAAACTCAACTTTTGTGGTAGAAAGTGAAATACACTTCTGTAATTTCGACTGCCATGATACTGCTCTCCCTACAAATGATATCAAGTAACCCGAAGTAGACTTCCTAGAATCAACATCACTAGCCATATCTACATCTGTGTAAGGAACTAATATAGGCTTATCAATACCAAAACACAAACACAGTCTAGAAGTCCACGTAGATATCTTAATATCCATTTAACAGTATCCTAATGTTCCTTACCAGGATTAGAAAGGAACCTACTAACAACACCAACGGCATGAGTAATATCTGGTCTAGTACATACTATAGCATACATTAAACTATCAACTACTAAAGAATAAGGAACTCATTGTATACTTGTTTTCTCTTCATCAGTAGAACGATTTTGATTACTACTCAATCTAAAGTGATTAGCAAGAGGAAAACTAACTGCTTTAGCATTATTCATATTGAATCTCTGAAGCACCTTCTCAATGTACCTCTCTTAAGATAACCATAGCTTCTTCACTTTCCTATCTCGAATAATTCGTATACCAAGAATTTGGTTTGCTGGTTCTAAGTCTTTCATGGCAAAAAAAACTTACTCAACTGCTTCTTCAAACAATCAATCATGGAAACATTCTTGCCAACAATCAACATATCATCAACATATAATAAAAGAATGATAAATTCATCATCAGAAAATTTTTGGTAAAACACGCAATAGTCTGAAGTAGTCTTCTTGTAACCTTACTCCCTCATAACTGACTCAAACTTTTTATACCATTGTCTTGGTGCTTGTTTCAAACCATATAACTTCTTTCTTATCTTGCAAACATAGTCTTCTTTCCCTTTTACCTTAAAACCCTTTGGCAGCTCCATGTAAATCTCTTCCTCTAGATCTCCATATAAAAATGTTATTTTTACATACATTTGCTTAACCTCCAAATCAAGGCTGGCTACTAAACTAAGTACAACACGAATGGAAGACATCTTAATAACATGAGAAAATATCTCATCAAAATCAATACCTTTCCTTTGACTGAATCATTTGACAATCAGTCTAGCTTTGAATTGTGGTTGTGAAGAGTGTTCTTCAGGCTTGACTCTATACACCCACTTGTTCTTCAAAGCTTTCTTACCCTTAGGTAGCTTTACCAACTCATAGGTATGATTTTCATGCAAGGACTTCAT
>JAOXYD010150267.1:0-10513 GCA_028565735.1 Pinacopodium congolense | reverse complement strand
CCATGAGAGAAGGTGGACCATAGATACCAAAGGATTCTCTTGACAATTGTCTAGTGAACATCAATTGAACAATGTAGGAATTGGGAGACCTATTAATGGAAAACTAAATATTAGGATGGGTGAGACAAAGATATTGTAGGGCACCAACTGTGTTTCTATATTCAGTTGGGTCTAATAGTGAGATGTCATGGTTTTTGGAAAGTAGTAAGGTGGGAGTCATAGGGGTTGGGGTGGGTTTGGATTAATCAAGATTAGTATAAAAAAGAAAATCCTTGGTGTACTTGATTTGGGTTAGGAGAAGTCTATTTAGTGTGGCAGTAGTTTCAATACTAAGAAAGTAGTGAAGAGGACTAAGGTCTTTGATGGAGAAGGTGTCATGTAGGTTATTAATGAGGGTTGTAATGAAGGTTTATGAGAAGCCAGTGACCAGAATATCATCCACGTGAACCAAAAGAAAAGTCGTATTAGTGGACCTGGTGTGAATGAAGAGGGAGGTATCGGGTTTGGATTAAGTGAATTAAAGGTTTAAAAGTTTTTAACTTAGGCATTGAAACTAAGCATGAGAAGTTTTCTTTAGACCATAAAAAGCTTTATGAAGGTGACAGACATAGTTGGGGTATTAAGGATCGACAAATCCTAGTGGTTGAAGCATGTAAACTAGGGCGTCACGATGTTGCTGCTAAGAGTGGAGGACACAACGATTTTGTTGTCTTGCTTTCCAGAGGGTTTCGATTCCTATTTTGGCTGTCAATCTCTTTTAATGTAGTGGCAACTTTTTTATTCTATTTCTGTGATTTGTTTTTCATGTTTTGTTTTAAATTTTCTCAGTTATCACAATGAAACACAAAAACAAAACCAAACATTGTTTTTGTGACAAATAAAACAACAAATGAAAACATACACCCACAACGCAAGCAAATGTGTTTGTTGTCTTTGGTTTTTGTGCATGATAAAATGAAAACATGAAACTAAAATGCGAAACGATTCCAAACATACCCTAAGACCCTAGCTGACATTAATCGACCAGTGTACACCAAAACCTTAAATCAGTCAACCAATAAGCTACATTGGTCAATCAGTGACTTGGAAACATTTTTCTAGGTTTTTTAACCTTCTAAAGTCCATTATTTTAATAACTTAACTCATAAACAATTCAAAAAGTTCTTGGAGGTATTTTAATGATCAAGACACTTTTCCTTAAAAACAAACCATTAATTAATCTTAACCCTTAAACATGTATGTATTATGCAAATAATATGCATTATTTAAGACAATATACATATGCACAAAAGGCCCTCAAAACATTAAAATAATCAAGACAAGATCTACGTTAAAATTATATTAATTAACCTATTAAATCTTAGCTTCCTTAATCTTAATATCATCTCTCATTTAAAAACTTGATCTTCTCTTAAATTGTAAATGTGCTCCACTTTCTTATTTTCTTCATCCTTTAACTTTCTCCTTCTATTAAACTCGATCTTCCACATAATAATGAGCTATGTCATCAAGAATAATTACTAGTAACATGTTTTGTTATTGTGAAAACTTAGGTTAGAACCTCAATTAGTCTAACAATCTCCTCTTTTTAAAGATGACAAAACATATAATATTATAAAGACAAAGACAAAGTTAATCACATACAATCTCTTAAATATTAAGAAAATATGAAAGATTGATTCCTCCATAATCGTACATTAAATTAACTCCATCTATAGAATAACATCTAATATCACTAAACTCCCCCTTTTTCAGAATCATCAAAAAGTATTTATGTAGACAATAAATTTAATTATACAAAATTTTTCAATTTAGGCATTAAAATAGACCATAATCTAAAGTAATATGTAATACAATCCCTCTTAATTCTTGCATGATAAAATGATCAAGTTTCAATATCACCAATCTCTCCCCTTTTTTTTCCTTAATATAAAGGTATGTGATAAATAAATTAATAAGTATCAAAAGAGAAAAATAAGTAAATTTCCTCCTTTGTTTCAAAAACTCTATCATATAAGCGGAGAGTATATAAAAAAATTTATAAAATCAAATAGCAATTTAATTATCATTTATCAATTTCAAAGATTAATTTATCATTTTCCCCCTAAACATATTTAACAATGTTTTTTGCCTAAAATATGTATTCCTAGTTAATATTCTCAGATATTATCAATATGAAGCAAATGTATATCTCCTTTATGTACCACCCACGACTACCTCATTTTTCTTCCACGTTGGTTCAACAATATGCTTGTTTAATTCATGTGAGTGCTCTTGGTGATTTTTCTTTTCGATTTAGATATTAAAGGTACCATTATTTAGTCCTCATTTGACATTGTTGGAGATCATACTAATTATTTATATTCATCAATTCCATTTAATATTAACCTACAAGGCAAAGAAATTAACATATTCTAGGTACCCATACAAATTTAGGGCTTTGGGGGTTCGTTCTTAAACCTTTTTAAACCCATATTCTTGAGGGTTTGCTTAATAACCTTTATTTCCTAAGAAAAAATCTCTCAACATGCCCAGAATTCATAAAAATGGCATGTGATATGTGTATTGTATGAATAATAATGAGTCCTATGACTTTTATGCATAGATGCATCCCTATTTCTTCTTTACTAAGGATTATATGCTCTCTTAAGATAGTGGTAAATCAATGGATGTGGATAAATTACATTCCTTTAATTGTGAGTATGTGATATACTATTTTGTCTAAAATAAGGCATAAATACATGAGAGTGAAAATGTAACTTTGTATAGAAGTCATGCCTATTCTTACCTACATGATGTTAGAGCTGTAAGTCCAAATTTAGAATCTTACATGAATGCATGAAAATTTTCCTTTGCTTAGGACCTAGAGGTTAACGGATGATCACATGATTTTTACACAAATTTAGAAGATGTGACATGTTTATAGGATGGTTTAGGGTCACAAAGTTTATCTTGGCATTAAATGGTCTACTTCCATTAGTAAAATAAATTCCCTGGTTATCATTAGAGATCTTTTAGACTCATAACATGGTCTCTAATTTTTCGCTTCCTTAAGTGAAATTTGATCGTAAATCCTTGAGAGCATTGATCTCTTTTTTCATGCATCAAATCATTTTCATTATCATTAGCAATAACAACACTCTTAGGATTTACCAGGTTATGCACGTCACATTTCAATTTCTCATTCTCAATCATGCATGCATTTAAAAGCTTCAAGGTCTCCTTATATTTGGAAGATAATTTCTCCTTTTTCAAGCTGGTAAGTCTATCACAAACTATCGAATAATAACCTAAATTCCTATCTATGTAGTACATTAACTAAGGTCGATCCATAAAGAGGTAGAGCGTAAATGATATTTCTAATGTCGTACCAAAAGTAAAAACCCTTGGTGTGATAAAACTAATAAATAGAAATATGACTAAGAAACGAAGGTAAATATACACAAGTGCAAAGTATAAAGAAACAAGTAGTAATATTAAAGAAGTATGTAGAAGATATTATCAGGATTCAGGGAAGGACATTAATCATTGAAATTAAATAAATTGTGTTCTAGATAAGATGTTAACTTATAAATACAAATAATCTCTTATATCCTAAGTTCCTCCAAAACTAGGTAAATTAACAAGTTTTGAAAATACCCCTAATTTCATGAAAACCTAGAAAAAAATTGTCTAGATTTAATGGTGTAATAGCATTAAGCACTAAGAAATAGCTAACTCAAGCCACAATCACATAAACTCAGATTATATAACTTAAAGAATCAAAACTCGAGACTAATTAATTAAGTTTTACTTACAAAATCAATTGATCAAATTAAAAATTACTTATCAAAAGATCAATCCTATCGTTCAAATTAGAAATTACTAATAAGGCGATCAAAACTATAAATAATCTCTAATTATTGGCATTAAATCAAGGTTTCAAGTCAATCTAAGCCTAGAAACATAATACCAATTAAAAACTAATCATATTCTCATAATTGAATTCTCATCATCCCTTTAACATCTTCTAATACAAGAAAATGTGGCCGCACATACTAAATCCAACACAAATAAAAATATAAAATTAATTTAAACATGTTGGAAATATAATAGAGGTGATCAAAAAGATTCAATAATATATTGAATAATAATCAAAGGTTTAACCAATATCCAGCTCAATCCAAACCAAAACACAAATCCCAAAGTAAACATACTAGAGATGTTTGTGTTCACTTTTACATTGGGGATGAAACAATATAAAATCATATGTCAAAGCTTAATATAATTCATCTATATCACAAGCTTATGCACTTTAGACATTCGACTAACTTATTATATGAAAGTTTATCATCACAATCATCATTATCATTATAATAGTTTGAGTAAGAAAGTGCCTCCTTATCATTGGTCATAAAACTCATGTGAGCCACTTCTTCTTTAAAATGCTTACTTAAGGAAGTGTTCTTATCATCAATTTTCTAATATTTTGAAGCTTTAAACATCACCACCTGTATGCTTATTTATGGAAGTGTTCTTATCATCAATTTTCTAATATTTTGAAGCTTTAAACACCACCACTTGTTCTTATTAGATCCACTTCCTCTTCATGCAATTCATTTATCTAAATCTCATAAGTGAGGAGTGATTTAACTAACTCTTCCAATGGCAAGGTACTCGAATCTTTGGCTTCTTGTATGGCTTTTACCTTTACATCCTAAACTTTTGGTAAACATCTAAGTAATTTTCTCACCAATTCAAAATATTACCAAGACCTTTAAAAGAATTAATAATATAAATGATGCAAGCATATATATTAGATATTAATTAATTATGTTTCCTATGAAACAATTTATATTTATGTATAACATTACAAACTCACTTTACTCTCCTTAACTTGAGTAGTTTCCTCAGTTATGGTCTTAAGTATATGCCATATCTATTGAGCCATTCATACATACACACTTTATTGAAATCACTTCTACTTAATTCACAAAATGGAATATATATACGATCTTACTATTAATTGCAATGAGTCTATTACCATTATCACTTCACTCACTTACATCCTTTGGTACCTTAGCCTCTACTTTATCTATAACTATTATTTTTATTAAGATGTAGGGACCATTCTCTACAATTTCCCAAAGATTAACTCTTATACATAAAAAAAAATGTTGCATCCTAATTTTCTAATATATATAAATTTCACCTTAAAGAATGGGGGTCTATCTATAATTTAGTTATCTTGTTTAAAAAGAGAATTAAGTTGGGCTATAATGATCTTTACTCTAAATTTTGCTGGACATATACAATTAATGATCCTTATTATGATATCATTTGTTAGTTCCTATAACATCTAATAAGGGGTGAATTGAACTTAATTAAAATTTTGTTAAGTTCTTGCTACCTTGAAATTTAACCTAGAACGATTTTAATATTGATGATAAAGATGTCAATGTGTTTTAATTACAATTACACAAACTTGTATTAAGTAAAGAGTGTAGAGTAAAAAGAGCGTAAATTGGTTTATAGTGATTTGGCAAACAAACCTTTCCTACATCCACTCTCCAAGTTTTCTTTTGGAATTTCATTAAAATCTTCTTTAATGAGGTGACGAGAAACCTTTTATACAATCTTCCTTTAAGGTGAAAAATAACCTTTGTACAATCTTTCTTTAAGATGAAAGTAACCTTTCAAGTCAGTTAAATACTAATTCCTATAAAAGAAATATGCAAATATATAATATCTTTCTATAATCAATGCTCAAGGGTATAATCAAACAATAAATGCAACCAATAGCTTTAAATGCTCTTGAATAAGCTCTTTTAGTCTTTAGTACTTCTCTCTTTTTTTTTTTCTCTCAAATCACCAAGACTCCAAAAACATCTTCAACAACTTTAAGAGCAAGTATTTTTGGCTTTAGAGTCATCAAAAATTGGTTAATAACTTAATCTAGCCATTAATCCTTACTAAAAATTTGTAAGACATAAATTCTAGTTGTTAGAAACAAAAAATAGCCATTACTGGTTAATCAGACAAGCACATTAATAGACCAATGTGCTACTCTTGAATACTCCTTTTTTTTTCTCCTCAAATCACCAAAACTCCAAAAATCTTCTTCAACAACTTTAAGAGCAAGAACTATAGCCTTAAAGCCCTAAAAAATAGTTAATAATTTGTTCTAGTTATTACTGTTACTTCTTCTTAAATATCTGTCATACACAAATTCCATCTATTAAAAAAATTCGTTATCGGTCAACTAGAAGAGCATGTTAATTGACTAATATACCACACTAGTTAACTAATATATCGATTAGTAACATATACAAACTTACTGTATAAAAATTTCAGCATTTTAGCATACACTGCTTGACCACTAAAAGGCATTAGTTGACCAATATATCACATTACTCGCCTAATATATCAACTAATGCTTCATTACAAATTCATTGTGTAAAATTTTTGAAGTTTGCCAAAACACTAATTGACTAGTACCTAACATTGGACGATCAATATGTACTAAAACCTTACATTAGTAAACTTGTATGTTATATTGTTCGACCAATGCACCTAAAAATATCTTTTAAACATTTTACTAAGTTTTTCAACCTTTCGAAACCTATTCTTTTGATAAATATTTAACTAAAAAACATTTCAAAAAAATTCCCAAAAGTATTTTAATGATTAAGACATATCTCTTTGAAAACAAAACATTAATTAATCTTGGCCCTTAAAAACATTTATGCATTATTCAAGACAATAAGCACATACATGAAGAGCCCTCAAAACGTGAAAATATTCAAGACATGATCATTAAAAGTTATACAATTAGCCTATTAGATCTTAACTTCATTAATCTTGATCTTATCCCTCATTTGAAAACTTAATCTTATCTTGAATTGCAAATGTGCTCCACTTACTTATTTTATTCATCTTTTAACTTTCTCCTTCTATCGAATTTGGTTTTTTCACATGATAGCTTGCTAATGTCACTAAGCATAAAAGACATTGTAATAACATATTTTATTATCATCAAGTCCAACAATAGTGTTTTTATTTCATTTCTAAACACCACTATGATGGGTTCCTCCCTATGTTTGTGTTATTATAGAAAGCAATCTAGAAATTTTCCAAAAAGAAAGAAAGAAAATTAGATAATGTAAACACCATGTTTGAGTTTTTAAATAAAGCCAATTAGCTACTTACCAAGAAGAAAGAAAGAAAACTAAAAAATGTGAATGAAGTATATGCTATACAAAACTTTTGTTTTCTATTTTATTTATATTAGAAGGGATAAAGGACTAAAAAGGAGTGATGCTAGCCATAGTCATCTTGCCTTTATTAATAATTATTTTTATATGCAAGTTTCAAATGCCTAAATATTGAATATTTCCTCATATCTTGGCTTTCATTTATAAGCGATATATCCATATACATAGTTCATGTTTATATTTATTGATAATATCTTAATCACTCTTAAAATATGAAAATATTTATTTAAATAATTTATAATTAATTTTTTAGTTTAAAGAAATAGTTAATAGATATTAATAACTAATATAAATAAATATTAAAACTAATAAAAGAACTCCTTTCTTTTTTAATTTAAATAAGAAAAGGTAAATAAGAAAAAAGATAAAAAATCAACTTTTTAAATAATGTACCTCTAGCTCTAGGGGTCGTTTGATATTACTTTTGTTATTTTATTGTATTTTTTGTTTCTATTTCTTTTTTTTTGTTTTTTTGGTTTATACTTTTCTTATAAAAAATAGAAATATTTTTTCTTGATATTTATAAAAAAAACTAAAAAATATATATTTTGTTCATATTTGCGATAAAAAAACTAATAGATCATTTGGTATCACTTATATTTTTTTATTGTGGTTTTTTATTTTGTTTCTTGTTTTTGGTTTTAAAAAAAACATAAACATGTTTTACTACCATTTCTAATAAAACTAAAAATAAAAACTTGTTTTGCTGAGATTTATAATAAAAAAATTAATTTAGTAGTAACATCTAAATAAGAAATAAATTCAAATTCTTAAATCAAAATATTTTTATATACCTTAAAATATATAATAATTAATAGATTATACCAATTATTTAATGTAAATTAATTTATTTTGAAAACTTGTTCTTCAAATATGGAAAACAAAGTTTTTATTTCTTTATTTCTGTTTTGATTTTGTTATTTTGAAAATAGAACCAAAACAAAATATGGTAAATAAGTTTTCTTCATTGGTTTCTATGATTTTGAAATTAGAAACAAAAAACAAAAAAAAATCACAATGAGACCTAATACCCCTTAATTTAATTATGACAATTAAATATAAAATAAATTCAAATTCTTATATCAAAACACTTTTATACACCTTAAAAATTCTTATTAATAATAAATTATGTCAATTATTCAATATAAAAAATATGTTTATAAAACCTGTTTTCAAAACATGGGAAAAGAATTTTTTTCTTTTTTATTTTTGATTATGTTTTTCTAATTTTTTAAAAATATAATACAACCAAACATATTTTCTTTCTTTATTTGATTATTTTGTAACATAAAATAATAAATAAATAAATAATAATAACAAACAAGCATTTATTGATTGAATTGAGTTTGAAAGATTGACTTGTGTAGACTACGAATATGTCTTAATTTTACAAAATTTAGTACTTATTATATGTTACATCTAATATTGTTTCTTTACATGTCAAAATAGTTCAAACTTTTGCTTTGATCATGAGAAAAATACAAACAATTATGAGATGGTAATGCGTGACATTTAGTGGAAATTGTTATTTTAGAGAAGTTATAGGTGTTACTTTTTGGATGTGTAATAGTTAAATTATTGGGAAAATGCAATAAACATCCAACCATATTTGAATAAATTACCTAACAAGTTAGAAACAAATAATCAAGCGATAAGCTCGATATAATTAGATAATAATTGACTTGTATGCCTTACTACACTTGGGAATGTAAAAAATGGATCTGATCTGATAACCCAACCTGCCTACCCTGGACCATACTCAACCTAACCCGATATGACAAAAAAAGTTAACGGACTGAATCTAACCTGCACCAAACCTAACCCGAACCCGAACCCAATTTCATATGAACTCGAGATCACTCGAACCCGATCAGACCTAAACTCAATTCCATCCGACCCTAATAGACCAGAGCCCAAATTGACCAGAACCCAAATTGACCTGAATCCATTTTCATCTAGACCCGAATTAACCCGATTTATTAATCCAAATTGATCCAACTTTAATGCAATGATTATACTTTTAAAACATTAAAAATTGAAAATTTTTGTTATTTAAGGATATGATTAAATTTAAAATACGAAATTTTAAAATTTTAAATTTTAATTAAAATAACAAAAATAGCTAAGAGAAAACTTGAAACACATGAAAATATAATTGACAACAAAATAATAACACATGAAAATTCTCTCAAAGTTTATAATTGTTTAACACATCTCTACTTATCAAAGTTTTATACTATCAATGAAGAATTAACATAATATTATAAAAGTAAGTTCAAAAAAGTTTGTTAAAAAAAATACTAAAAGCAATGTTGCTTACTTCAATGAGCTTCAGTGTTTATTTTTTAAAATATCTCTATCTTTTAAAAAAAGTTCAATAATAGTAAGTTAAAATATCTCTGTCTTTTATCAATTTAAAGATTAAAGAATATATCTCTGTCTTTTAAAATAACAGGTTAAGACAAAATTAGGAAGACTCATATGTAGTTAACTTGGGATATATAACTCATTTCAAATATAAATGAATAGTATTTTAATAAAATAACATGAATAATATGTTAATTTTATCAAATAAAAGTTGAGATATTTCGTTATTTAAGAGCTCGTTTGATTTAGAGCACATTTGGTAAAGTTTTGATTTTGATTTTGATTTATTTTTTTCTAAATATAAAAATTGAAAAAATAACATATAAATATAGTACAAAAATTCAAAAACAGTACAAAAATCTGAAAAAACACATAAAAATAAAAACAAATAAAAACAATAACAAAAAACTAAAAGACTGTTTGATTTAGCTTTTGGTTTTTGTTTTTTGTTGTGATTTTTATGTTTTTATATTGGTTTTTGTATGTTTTTTTGTTTTTGTACTTTTTCCAGTTTTTGTGTTGTAGTAGTGTGTTTTTTATTAGTTTTGTACTATTTTTTTCAATTTTTGTGTTTAAAAAAATAAAAATCAAAAATCAAAACTAAAAACCCAATAGAACATGCTCCAAGAGATCGTTTGATTCACCTTTATGTTTATATTTTTTATTTTTATTTCTGTGTGTTTTCATTATTTTTTATTTTTTATTTTTGTATAAATTTTTAAAGTTTTTGTACTATTTTAATATATTTTTTAATTTTTATACTATTTTCTATTTCTATATTAAAAAAAAAAGAAAAATACTCTTAAAAGATCAGCTTATTTAATAAAATTACCCATTTAAATAATAAAAATATATTTTAAAGCAAGTAAAATTATAAGGAATGTCGGTAATTT
>JAOXYD010150227.1:0-10514 GCA_028565735.1 Pinacopodium congolense | reverse complement strand
TTACTTGTTCGATAGGTGCACTTGCCTTTCGTCACGTTGGTTTTCAATTAATCTCATTTTGGTTTTTAAAGTAAAATTGGTTTAAAGAACACCCATTTTTAATCACTCATCCAACGAACAACAATTGTCTAATTGGAATAGAGATGCTAGATTAGATATTTGTGTTATGTTGCATAGTAAGAGCTAATACCATAATAGACCTATAAACGTTAGATTACTATCTAATTGAAAAAAGATCTTAATTAATTATTAGTTACCTATAGAATTGCTTGAAATCCAATTGGATAGTTAGGAAGAGTTTTGAGAGATCAAGAGCACATAATTCAATTCTTATCTATTTCAATTGTGATTACTTGGTTAAATATCAAGAGAGGGTAATCAAAATCATTGAGAGGAAAGTAAAATAGGGATAAAAGTAATTCTTAAGTAATTATTATTGATTATTCATAAGTTCACTACTACATGGTTATTTATTTTCACAACTGTTTACTTAGTTTTTGTTTATTTTTTATCTGCATTAATTATATTTTTGAACTTAAAAAAAGTGTCTTAAATTGTTAGGTGACTAATCATGGTCCTTGTAGGAACAATACTAGTAATACTATAAGGATATGACCCATATACTTGTGGCATAACTTATAACAAGTTTTTGGCATCATTACTGGGGACTATAGTTTTATCATCTAGTACAATTTAGGTTATTTTGATTTAATGATTTTGTTACTTTTCCTTACATGATAGCATATACATGAGTATAAGGACAACGAGAAGTTCAAGCAAACTTATAGAAATACAAGTTTCTGACATCATCAATAAAGTGAGGAAGATTTTAAAGACAAGATGCCAAGAAATAATAAATAGAAAAATGATGGATAAATAGAATCATGGTGGACAACAAAGAACCCTTATGGAATTTATAAGGCCAAGGATTGATGTTAATTTGCAAGGATTACAAGACCTCTAGTGAAAAATAATAACTTCGAAATTAAACTATCCTTATTGAACATGTTACAAACTAATGTCTAGCTTTATGGGATAGTGTTAGGGGTTATTTAAATGTGGTTTTAATTACTTAATATGTTCCAAAAATTGTGAAATAATTCTTTTATATTACTTAAGTGTCCTAGAGTATGTTTAATATTTTTTTGAATTTTTGGGAAGTTCTATTAAGTTAATTTAAAATATGTTTTTGAGATATACCTAAATTGTTTTTATTTTTTTGTTTATGTTTTAACTTCGTCTTTTAATTATCTAAATTAGTTTATGCGCAAATATGATGTGATTAGTTTATTTATGATCTCAAGATTATCTAGCTAGTTTGATTTGTAAGCACATATATCTTCTAGTTAGGGTCTAAGTTTGTTTAAATTGTGAAGATTTAGTGCACTTGCTTTTATTCATATATTTGAGCATTTAAATCTAAATTGATTGTTTCCAAGTCATTTTTTTCTATTTTTTAAGTCTCAGTAACATCATTAAATATTTAATTGAATTTTCTTAGGCTTATTTGGTCATTTAGAAGTATTTGTTTTCAGATCCATCAAATTTGTCCAAAATTGGTCTATGTGAATTTTCATATTGTAATTTGTTCATCATTCACATTTTTAGTGCATCAAATCTGTCATTTATTTTAAACCTTCATTAGTGTCATTGATCATTCATATCAATTGTGAAAGCATTAGAGCCCTTAGTTTGATTGTGCTTTAAGTGAAACACATCCACAAGTGTTTTTAGTTACTTAAAAAGGGGTTATTTGCATTGTTGGGCTGGTTAAGTATGTCAAGGCTTTTCTTTGTCACATAAAGACTGGTCACAAGGTTTCTCTTCACTTTAAACAAGAAGATTGTTGTTGTTTAGGCTTCTTTCTGCCTTAAAATATTTGGGTTGTAAAGGCTTCTCTTTGCCTAGAAAAACATTTGTCTTATAAAGATTACTTTTGACCCTAGAAGAAGATTGTATACGTTTTTAAGTTATTAGTAAAGAACAATATCCAACAATTTGTTCGAGAGGAGACGTAGCCTATCTGTAGGATAGGTTAACTTCTTAAAAATCTTGTATCTCTCTCTTACCTTCTCTCTTTACTTATCACTTTTTGTGTGCTTTGATTGTCAAGTTATATGTTATTAATTTGGCATTCACTTTTGCATATCTCATTGAATTGAATTGGCTTTGGTGTTAAGTTTAAATTTGCTAAGAAATTTTTTATTACTCGATTCACCCCTCTCTTGAGTGCTTTTAGGACTTCCAAAAGTCACAATTCTAATGTCATAAATACAATTCATATATTAGAACCAACATTCAAATAATAACTTCACCTATACAAAACATTTAATACCACTAAACCATAATATCAATAAACTTCTCCCCCTTTTTGATATCATCAAATATTTATTCAGGAATTTATATGATTTAAAAAAAACATACACAAATTCATAAGATTTTAAAATTGAACTACCTTGAATCATTCCAAATTCTCTTCTAATCATGCAAAATCTATTCCTAATCATAATTTTCGAGAAAATATCAACAAATTGGTGTGATTTATCACTAAATTCAAATACGATATCATTATTTTGCATATGATCTATAATAAAAAGATACCTAATCTCTACATGATTCGTCCTAAAGTGTTGAATTAGAATCTTTGTTAGAAAAATGGCACTAGTGTTGTCACACCAAATTGAAATCTTAGTAAGTTTCATATCATAATCTTTAAACTATTACTTAAGCCAAAGAGTTTATGCCCACATATAATCATTACATCTTCTGTTTCTGAGTTAACAATGCTTCCTTTCTTTTTTTTTTAATCCTGAAACTAATATATTGCTTAGGAATTGACAAGTGCCAGATGTGCTCTTTTTATCTAAAATGCTACCAATATAATCTACATTTGAATAGCCTCTTAAACCTAGATGCATGTGTGGGATAATATAGTCCTAAGAATGGTTAATAAAAACAAATATCTAAGTATGCAGTAAACTGTTAAAAGATAAGATTCTATTCAAGGTCTTCTATACTAAACTTTTTATTTTCCAATTTTATCCTAAGACCAACCTATAAGAAAGAATACTTATAATAAGTAATATAGTGGATAATAAATGAGTTTAAGTATCATCTCACAAGGATTTAATTGTAACTAATATGTAAGCCCTATGGCATCCAAGAGGGGCATGAATTGGTTATTGAAAAATTTATTGAGGAATTAAAACACTTTAAACACCTTAGGCAAATATAAATGAAATGCAATCTCTAACCAAAATTTAACCTAAATGGAATGCCAAACTTTATGCCAATATTAAACAAATTCAATCAATGATAAAACAAACACAATAAGCAAAAACATAAAGAGGGTAGGGAAGAGATGAAAATCAAGATTTATAGAGGTTCGCCTACCCCAATGATAGACTACGTCTTCTCTCTAACTACTTGTTAGAAATTCACTAACTAACAATCTTGGTTAAAGGCTAAGAAGAACCTTGACATAATCTTGGTTCAAGGCCAAGAGGAACTTTTACACAATCTTGATTCAAACCAAAAGGAATTTTTACAACAATCTTGATTCAAGGTCAAAAGTAACCTATCAGTCTTACTTTTCACAAAGAAGGCGAAGAGTAACCATTAACAATAATATTTTTATGGCAAAGAGGAGTCTTTCCAATAAAACCAAAGATTATAATTTTGTCCTACAAGGACAACTCCTAATCCAAGCTCCCTTGAGCTTTAAACCAAGCTTATATAGCTTATGACAATCTTGATCAAAATCAATACAAGATAAGGGCTCAAATGTAACAAATGTAATATAGAATGTCAATATACAATTAAGGCTTAATCCAATCCAATTCACAACCAAATTCTTATGTAATTCAAATATTGCTTTCTACAGGGCAATAGAAACCTATCAAATATATTACAAAAGCAAAGAGCAGCCTATACCACAATCAACAGTTAATATAAAGTCAATCCCTCAATTTTGTAACCAAAGCATACCTTTTTTTATGTTTCTTTAAAGCTTAAGCAATACAACCAATTTTGAAAAATCTAGAGGCAAACCAAAATTATAACAAGCCTCCTAACACATCAATAAGTCATAAAAAAATCAGATTGATTAATTAAAAACGTGATTAATGCATACAAAAATCAGATTGAACCTATATGAGAACAAATTGTCCAAATTTTGCATTATTAATGTTCCAGTTTAAAGATGCACGATTTTAATTATCAAAATCATGTAAAATAAATGTACTAAACCTACTCCAACCTTATTCCATTAGTTAACATTTAATCGCAACAACAAACATAAATTTATCACATTAAACAGATGATCTAAATCAAGCATAAAGTTAGAATACTCAAACCTAGACAACTTTGAGTAACTTGCACAAATCAAGCTCAAACAAACAATATAATCACTTAAAAATTGAAAACAAAATACTGAAAACTGAAAACATCAAAATTGTAAACCCAGAAACTAATGAAAATTTAAAATCGAAGAGAACCTTGAAGCTACATAAGAACTGGACAATTCTGAGTTTTCTGTGTTCTTGGACCTTAAAAAATGTTATGAGTGCTTAAAAATTTAAATAAAAGATCCCATGCACTCTTGAGACCTTACTAAAAATGTGTATGATAATTTTTAATTAATAAAAATAATTTTTCTAGCTTAAAATTGAAGAACACAGAGGTTAAACTATAAGCAATGAAAACTGTGACAGTTTTAAAGAGCAAAACTTTGAAAGCTTGAAACAATCGATTTAATGAATCAAAAAATCAAATAAAAACTTTTAAAGATTTGTCTATATCTACACTGACTAAAAACACACAATTTTTAGCAAAAGAAACTAATTTAAAACATAAAAATATGAATTGAATAAAGGTTGTACAGAAAAAGAGGAAAGCTTTGAATGTATGAAGATTTGATCTTTGTAATGTTGTTTTCAGGGCATCTAAACTTGTTAAAATTGTTTGGGAATCATATATATAGTGTTGGAGAAGTTTGAAGTCACTAGAAATGAGAAATAGCCATTAAAATGAGGAGTAAAAATAAAAACCTGAAAGAAGAAACTAGCCGTTAAAGTCTGGATGTTCAACAACATCCTTTGGGTTCATCAATGACACCATTAATAGATGAATAGCCCGCCGTTGAGGATATGTGGAATTTAGAAATCATCTGAGTCTATCCTAGGTCTAACAATGCTAGACTTAGGACCATTCTTAGTTTGCATAACAAAATTCCAACATAGTTGGTTCGTTTTTAGGTTGAAAACCAAAGCTCTGATGATGTTCCATTTGACTTGATTCTTATAAATAAACATGCAATCAAAATCAACACAGGCTAAAAATCAAGCTCAAGGAAATAAAAAGCAAAAAAAAAAAAAACAAGCTTAAAAGACTATATACAAAATCTACATCCTAGAGTACTTGCCACCAATTTCTCTAATATTAACTTAAAAACATCGATTACTCCTCCCCGGTAATGGCACAAAAAACTTGTTGTTCATTGGTTGAATGATTGAAAATGGGAGTTCTTTAAACCAATTTTACTTTAAAAACCAAAATGAGATTAAACGAAAACCAACGTGCCTAAAAGTAAGTGCACCTATCGAATAAGTAATAAAGTAGAGTCTCATGCTTTATTTAATTTATCCTACTTAACAAAATTCCATTCCAAGTGTAAAATGAATACTTACAAAGCTAAAAGTAGGATAATTTTAAGCAATTTCACTTCCTTTCTCAATTTAAACATCAAATTTTAAACAAATCAATTTGAGCTTAGATTGGTTGACAAGACATTTAATCTTATTCCTTGAATATGAACATTTTGTCTTGAACATTCCCGGTACTTCAATTAATTCACCTCACATCAACTGGCTACTAACATCACTCATACGCTTCAACTAATTTGGTTTAGTGGAGTGAATGGTTATATTGCTCACATTTTATGTTTAAGCCCTTTTTCTTTTTTTTTTTCCACTTTTGCACTATACTTTGCTTTTTAAACAAGGATGGTGTGAATGCATAAAAGATGTAACAATTTTCTTGGAAACTATTCATTTAAAAAATGGATTGTCATAATGATGATAAGAATTTAATCATCAAAACCATGAAATGAATTGAAATCAAGTGATCATCACCTGTCAAAATTAAAATCATAACATCTTAAATGGTCAAAAGAAACAAAATCATAAGGTAAAAAATGGCCAATAATTTAAAAGGAAAGAATTACAAAAAGTTTCCACAAATTATAGAGTACTTTGGAAAAGATGATAAAATGACAACTTGAGAGCAAGTAAACACAAGCATAAAACAACCATTCCCTCCCCTACACTTGAAATAAACATAGTTTCCTAATGTTAGTAAATGAAAAGGAACATATAGCACTAGGAGAAAAATAAATCTTAATGATCCATTGAAGCGAAAATGGAATAACAATCTTGAAGCGCATTAATCAAGCTAAAATAAAAGCAAGAAAAGCATTGCATATCTCATCTTTCACAACATCCTTCAAGTGTGGTTGAGTCTTCTTAGGTGTTGCACCATTTCCTTGATTCCATCCTCCATAAAAATATGGCATGTGCAAAAAGAGGGACTAATACTTTTTATGTCTGCAATGGTCCACTTGATAACTTTCTTGTGATTCCTAAGTACCCTCAACAACCGCTCCTCCATGGAACCTGACAAACAAAAAGAAATAGTAACTGGTAAGTGCTCAGGTGGGTTCAAATAAACATACTTTGAATGACCATGCAAAGGTTTAAGGACGAGGTAGGGAGGTTCTTCAATCGACTGCCTGGGTAATGGCTTGACTAGTCTTTGAACTGGCTCAAATGATTTATACTGTGTCCAATATACTTACTCTAACTCAGCTCCATAATCTTTTAGCTCCTCTTGCAACTCCTTGCTTAATTCTTCAAGCACTCCTTATACTTCTTCCTCTAATAAACCTGCACAAACAATAGAATAATGATCAGTATCAAAATAATATAAATCAATGAAATTACATAAGTCAAGAGTAAAAGGATGCTTCATAGCATCGAATGCATCAAACACTTGTTCTTCATCTTGAAGTCTCAAGATGAGCTTACCATACTGCACATCGATGATGGTTTGTACAGTGGCTATAAAAAGTCTCCCAAGAATGATGGTGATGTCTTTGTCTTCCTTCATGTCAAGGACTAAGAAGTCCATTGGAAAGATGAACTTTTCTGCCTTTAACAACACGTGCTTTATGATTCCCTTTGAATAGGTAATGGACCTATTTGCTCGTTAAAGCGAAAATGTGGTAGGTTTGGGCTCCTCCAATCTAAGCTTCTTGAAAATAGACAGAGGCATCAAGTTAATGCTCTCACTTAAATCTATTAAGGCTCTATCTATATGCAAATCACCAACAGTGCAAGGCATAGTAAAACTCCCTGGATCTTTAAGCTTCAGTGGTAGCTTCCTCAACAATACGGCCGATCAATCCTTATTAAGCTTCACTGTCGCATAATCTTCAAGTCTCCTTTTATTGGGCAAAATTTATTTCAATAACTTAAAATAAGAATTTATCAGTGCTATGGCCTTAGCAAAGAGAATGTTAATATGAAACTTATTAAATATTTCAAGGAATCGACCAAATTACTTATCTAATTGTGTACCTTTCCACCTTTGAGGATACGAGATCTGAGGTCTTACTAGATTAGTAATGGGATCAATAAATAACCTGGGAAGATCCTCCTTTGTAGTTGATGTTTTCTTATCCTCCTTGCTTGCTGCTTGACTCTCTTCTTCTCCACTCTTCTCCACTTCTTCATCTTTCTAATTCTCCTTAACTTCCTCGGGCAGTCTACTACTCCTCAATGAGATTGCCTTTGCCAGCTGTCTTAGATTAGCCTCAGTGATGCTAGGCAATGAAACAGAAGGCCTTTTCTTTAACAAACTCGCAATCTAACTCATTTGATTTTCTAAATTTTTGATAGGGAATTCTTGGTTTTGAATCCTATCCTCAGTTTTGGAGATGTACTTTGTGAGTAACTCTTAACGGTTGGATTTCTTTGGTAGCATAAGATTAGGAGCCTTGAAACTAGGATGTGGCTATATCTAAACATTGGATGACTGTTGTTATGCCATCTAATCATTTCTCTAAGAGAAGTTGGAGTGATTCCTCCACCATGGGTTGTAGGTGTTAGAATATGAATCCCCTCTCTATTTGTTGTAATTGTCCACATAATGGGTCTCTTCTTATTCCAGAGGAAAGGAGTTCCTAACTTGACACTCGGAAGATGAATGGGAATCTTCATCACAATGCTCGCATATGGTAAAACTCATCATAGATGAACTCACTCATCCTTTCACATCGTATATTAGAATATCTAACTTCTTTGTCAAAACCTCCATTTGAGTTAATAAAGCCATTGTATTATAAACTATATAAGCACTTGTAGGTTGTTTAGGTTGCCTCTCTGTACGATACTAAAAACTACTTGTGGCCATCACATCAATCAACCTATAAGCTTGATCTGATGTCTTCGTCATCAAACTACCTCCTGCTATTACATTTATGGTGGTCCTAGTCGATGGGGCCACTTATGTATAGAAAGTGTTGACCTATTGCCATGTGGAGAACCCATGATTAGGGTATTGTGCCATCATATCTATGAACCTCTCCCACTCCTCATACAGACTTTCATTATCATATTGGGTGAAGGAGGTGATCCTATTCTTCAGCTTGGCAAGCTTGGAAGGAGGGAAAAACTTAGCAAGAAATAATCTTATTAACTAATTCCATGTAGTGATTGAACTTGGCTACCAAGTGGCCAACCATGCATTCACCTTATCCCATAGGGAAATGGGAATAGCCTCAACTGCACTACATCATCTGACACCCCATTTTACCTGAACAAATCTCAGATATCTAGAAAAGTCTCTGAGTGGGTGTTCAAATCCTCCAAAGGTAGTCCTTTAAACTAAGATGATCTGACCTTATAAGTAATGTTATGAGGAATCTCAAAATTCTTTGCTGTAACTCTCGACCTTACAATGGGAGGCATGGGTCTATTGTTGTGCCCTATGGTTAAATACATCATGGTTAACTCCCCTCTATCTTTAGGATGCTACATAATCTCTTCCTCTTGTTGCTTTATTTATACAAATTGTTTCATTCTTAAGATGCTCTCCTCTAACCTCTTCTTCATCCTTGCTAGTCTGAGCCAATCCTTTATTAGCCTCACATCATTTTTCTCAATCTCAGTATCAAGTGGCAGACTCTTAGGCCTTTGACCATAAGTGTGCATAAAAAAAAAAAGAAACGAAAAGAAAGTAATAACCGAGCTAAGAACTGAAAATAAAACACAATAAAGCAAAACAATCAAGTAACCATTGAAATAGACAAGTGAAGAATGAAACAAGAATGAAATATGAGATAATCAACATTGTCTAAATCTAATATCTCACAATTAAGAATACTTGACAACGACGCTAAAAACTTGCTACTGTCTAAAAAAAAATGTAAATCAAAATCTATCCTAGACCAAATCGGAGGCAAGTTTACCTTGTCAACAAGAAATATAAAATGGGGGTATCCGAGTATTGTACCCACGATATTTCATGATGCAAGAATATTAACTTAAATGATGAAAAAACTACTAAAAAAACCAAGATTTGGTTGATTTAAAAATAAAGTAAAACGAGTGAAATAGGAAAATATGCAATATGGAAATTATGAACTAAATGCAATTAAATTAGACTAAACGACTAAAACGAGCTAAGGTGTCAAGCTTCAATTGGATTAAGTACCTAAATTTAATAATGGTGGATTGATTTATGGTTTACTTCCCTAAAATAAGTCATACCCAATGTTCGTAGGAATTCCTTTTCTCTTTTACTCTCAACTTACTTATTTTATCCATATATAACTTGGAATAAAAGGTATTAAGCTCAAGAAACAAAATTAAGTTCGTTAATCCTCAGAATCCTCACACAAGATCTTGAAGTTAGTTTATGCTTAGGCTCAAGTATGTTTTTTAATTGATTTTTCAAGAAGTCAAACCCCAATGGTAATGGAATTAAACTATCTATGGCCATAATCTAGGTGGTCTCTTTAAATTAGGCAAAATAAGCATTCAATCAAGTAAAAATCCATCCAACAATTCTTCCCAATCTAATCTCTACCTGAACCTCATCCAAAATTAAACTACTCACACATATTAATTAAAAGAACACAAGCCATGGTCAAAAAATAGGTTTCCATTTATTTAATTACAAAATAGAGTCAATACAAGTTGAAAAATGAAAAATACAAATAACCAACGGATAGATAATCACTCCTTGATAGTTTCTGCATAGATTGGTCACTTTAAAGCTCCAAAAAAACAAAGATTCAACGGAAAATGACAAGACTAACCAAAAATAGTAAAAACCTAACTAGATGATATAAATGGTGATGTGTGGTTATCAAAACTACTAGAATTACAAAAATAAGACTTTTTATAGTCTCTGTATGTGGCCCTAGAATGATGAGCCTGATCTTGAATTCTAAA
>JAOXYD010150216.1:0-10514 GCA_028565735.1 Pinacopodium congolense | reverse complement strand
GATATCTCTGGTGCCTTCAGGACCTTTGGATGGGAGGCCATCATCACACTTGTTGGTGTTCACGAGTTCTTTACGAACATTGAAAATAAGAACGAGGTAGACATGATCGAGATACACTTGAGGGTATGAGGTATTCCTATCCATCTTACTCTTGCATCTATAGTTGCCTTGTTAAGAGTACCCGATGAGGGAAGTGTTTTTATTAAGGTTAAGGATACTTTTTATAAGGACACTATAGATTCAGACCCATCATTTTCCATTGCTATTGCTCGAGATACCTTAGGTCTGATTAGGAATGCTAGAGGGTATTTTACTACTACTTTAGGGGCTCTAGAGAGGAGTTGCCATAATTAGTCATAATGTTGCTCCTCGAGCAAGTGGGCTTAATGAGATGCGATATGTAGATGTGGACGTGTTATACAAGATGTTCCATGTATTAGGTACCATCTCAGGTTTACCATTATCTAGGTTCATTATTTTTTCTATGAGATATGTGGTGAAGCTTAAGAGGCCCAGCAAGAACTTCTGCTTTCCTTACTTGCTTACGAGAATATTTCGGGATAGGGAGTTCCCTTAGATTCTTTAGTCTGATGACTATACTCGTCAGAACATCATCAACGCCAGTATGCTTAAGTTATGACACTTCACATATCAGGGAGGCCATTGGAATTGACTTCGTGAGGGTAAGGATCCACCTATTGATGCTGCACAGCCCGAAATTTATGCAGATATGGGTGAGGCTTCATCTGAGGCCACTCCAAGCATTTGCCCATACTCGCTTGCTACCACTTTAGTCCCACTACCACCTGCTTCAGATGATCCTCAGGTTGCTATGATGCAGTACCTGATTAAAATGGAGGGTCATCTCTCTTCCATGTTTTTAGAGTTTAGATCATCCTTATTCTCTAAGATGACTCGTTGGTATGATGGTCTTCAACATCAGGTCGATGAGTTGATTGCTCGAGTTTGGAGTTTAGAGGACTATCAATGTTTTAAGGATACCGATGACCCTGCTTTTTAGTGTGTTTGGTTATTCATTTTGTTGTTTCAGTTATTTTAATTTCGTCGTATAGGTTTCCCTTTCATAGTATAGGTTTCTATTGTCTTTCAGTTAGATCTGATGACTATTGTTGCTATATAATGCTCCTTGATGTATTGACTTCCATATTTATATGAGTGGAGCTTCTTTTGGCCTTTTTCTATGTTGTTTTTCTTATACTTTCAGTTCTTGCACGTTATTTCAAATACATAGACGGATCTTCAAGTACATATCATACGGGTGTATTTCTTTCCCTTATCTCCTACATTATACTTTTCATTTCTTATTTTGAACATTGAGGACAATGTTTAAGGGATTTATCTCTCTCTCACTTTATCAGTTGAGTTTTATTTATTTGATAGTGATTTGATTCATTGTTTGATAGTGATTTGATTCATCATCAATCTCATCATAGTTTATAAATTATGAAATTTTTTTGATTTTGATTCTTTTTATTGTTCATGCTTCCATTTGAATTCAATTATTTTTTCAATTTGAAATGTTATCTGATTAATTTTGACTATTAATGCATAAATGCCTTTAATTCATTTCATAATTTGGAAGGTAGATACCATCTTATTATAAGGATATTTGACATATAAAATGCAACTTTCTAAGTAATTTTGTGAAGTCTTTTAAGAGATTAACCTCATTTAAAGAAAAAGAACTGGAATTAACCATAAAAAGAAAAATATAATAATAATTACTTAATTAGTTAAATAAGTAAGCAGAACCATTCCTCTAAATTTTAATCTTATGAATGTGTGTGTATATATATATAAGAAAGAAATAAAAGAAACAAAATAAATATATATGTATATGAGATTTGAAATTATAAGTGGGACAAGATAGTCAATTGAGTTATTGTGACACAATTGAGTATTTAGGAGTTGTTTACAACAAAATGTTCACCTTTGTGTAAAAAGACTGATGTGACCTCTCAATTATTCTGTTTACAAATTTAATTAATTAGGTGATTCATTCAATTTTTTGTTTTAAAGGATGTGGAAATGTCGAAAAGATGATGCATTAAACTCAGTTTTTTTCCTTTTATATGTGGAATTGATTTCTTGATTTTTGTTGACATTTGAAAAAGAGTGAATTGAATTAAATGTATTTTCGAATTGATATGATTTATTAATCTTATAAGATTTCCATGCGTCAAAATTTTTTAAGGATCAAGAAAGCATTTTCAATAATTGCGGCATTAATTTTGAATTGTTTTTCCTATATTTATCTTCTATTATGAACTTGATGATGAATTAATTTGCTTGAGGACAAGCAAAACTTTAAGTGTGGGGGAATTGATAGGGGTCAAAGTGATAGAGTTTTAATGGTTAATTTGTTGAATTATGACCCCAAATTAAGTGCTTAATTGTTAAATTGATGTCTTGTTATGTTTAATTTACAGGATGGAGCTTAATAAAGAAGATTGGAGTAAAACATGAAGAATTTCTCTTGGTTCTGTCCACTAACGGACCACTAGCAGGGTGTTGTTGTATGAAGAACAAAGGGTCGTTTAGGGTTGTTGCATTCGACCACTAACGGCACCTTCTCAGGGCGCCACTACATGGAGGCAAGGTGTCGTTGCTTATATAGTCAATAATTTCAACTCCAAATCTTCAAGATTTCAACTCTTGGTGTGTTCCTAATTAATGCAAGTGTCTGTTACCACCTGGGGGAGCTCTCCACGTCTTGAAAACATCCAAAAACATACAAGAAACACGGAGAGATCAAGGAAATTAGATATGCCATAGAGAGAGACTTCTTCTTCTCTAATTTTTCTAGCTTTCCTTAGTTCTAAGCTTTAAACACTTAGTTCTTCGAATTTGTGCATTGTTTTTGAGTTTCTAAACATTAGAGCTTATTTTTAAGACTCATATATGAGTCTAGGAATCATCCAAGAGGGTTTTTAAACTTGGATTATATCTTATTTTGTTCCATTTTTCAGATTAATCAAGATTGTCAATTTTATGCATATATCTTTTCATGTTCTTGATTTTTCGGCAAGATCTTGATGAATTAGAGCTTTTTTGGAGTTCAGATTCAAGTTGGGAGTTCAAGAAACATCCAGAAGTCTTTCTAGGATTTGTTGTAACATCTAAACTTTATTTTTAAGCTCTTAATTTCAGATCTGTCAAAGCATGTTATATAAATTGCATATCTTGTATGTTTTGATGCAAATGTGTGGCTAATTGTTTCTATTGCTATGGATTGATGTTTTGATGATTTGAAAGAGTTTTAATGCATATTTAAATGTCTGTATTTTGCTTGTTGAAGGTTTGAAAGAACTAATTTTAAGCTGGCTACTTAAGATTAGTATTTAAGATAGTTTAAGCATGAGAAATCATCTTAAATTGTTTGAAAAATCAATATGCAACAAGAATTAATCTTTGCATAACCAAACCTGGATTTTTTTGTGAAAGTTGGAGTTTTGAGATTAATTTTCTAGAACTCACCTTCTTGAAATTAAAACCCATTTCCTTGATTTCAAAGCATAATCAAACTTTAGATAAGATTAAATAGAGAAAAGTAAAGTCTTAACCATAACTTTGTTTTGATTTTGTGAAGGACTTTAATCAGACTTTAAATCTATTTTAAGGCTTATTTAAATCATCAATCATATAATCTATAGCTAATTTACACATTTGGTAATTTTCAGGATTTTTCATAAGCAATTTAAAATCATTTTTGAAGTGTTTAAGCCAAGGTAATATAGTTTAAGTCATTTTCCAAATTTTAATCAAATTGTCTAGATTTTTCCTAAATAATTGTAATATGATCAACCTAGTAATTAAACGACATATTTCCCGTGGGTTCGACACTTGGAGTCTAAAAAATTATTCCACTTTATTACTTTTGCGATATGTGCACTTGCCTTAATTCCGTTGGTTTTTAAAGTAAAATCATTTCAAAATCAACAAAAGTTTAAAGTCACCTAACCAGTGCAACAACAACTTTAGGGCTTTAATGGATGAAACACAATGAGAGAAAACCTTAAAAAAACCTAAATACGCGCCAGGGGGGTGCGAGTGTTACAGCTAGGTGTCATGGTTATGACTCTCCTTGTGAGATTTTTTGGAGGAATATCATGGGCAAGTCATGACCATGACTCTAGTTATGACCTGTCCAGCACTTTTCTAGCTTTTTCAACTTTTAGCTCTTCTCGGCCTTGTCATTATAACTTCATCGCCGTTTATCCTTTGGCCTTGAAATTTGGTGTAAAACTCAATAACATGATGTTCTTGCTCTCAATATTTATTCCATAGCCATTCAAACTCTAGAAGTGCATCTAAATTTTTCACTAAAATCCCCTGTACTAAAGTTGATACTTATTTTAGCTTCTCTTACGCTTCTCTTGATGCACTTTTTATGGATTGTCCTATGACCTTAATATTTGATGTGGAACTTTATAAATTAATGCTCTAACTCTTCAAATTGATTCCACATCTTTTTTAACTCCAAAAGTGCCTTAAAATGCTCTCTGAGTCTTATAAAACATACATAATCATTTAAAAGCATATAAGCAACATCTTATGAAATAATCAACCCAATATGCATCAATATCATGTGGAATTAACCTTTAAACCTAAGATAATCATTATAAAAACATGAATAAAAGATGTATAGCTAGGGTGCTATCAATTATTCATTACTCAAGAAATATCCAACAAAAGTACTTTCATATATTTTTGAACCAAACTTTTCCAAGTTATCCTTGGTGTTCAAAATATAGAACTTACACACACAAAAAAAATCTTGAAATAGCTAATCTTTACCTTTTCCCTATACCAAAGCTTATGGGAGTTTTTATCTATAGTTAGTCTTATGAAGACCCTATTAGATATATGGTATGTAAATGTCATAGCTTCCACTGAAAGGTCATATTCATTTATTATAATTAACAATCATTTCTTACAAAATCTTATTTTTCCTCTAATAACTCCAATATTGTTAAGGGATCATAGGTAAAAATTTGTACAAGATATCATTTTCATCACAAAAAGTTTCAAATAATTCATTCTCAAATTCTCTACCATGGTCACTCCTTATGGATGTAGTTGTAAAGCTATTCTCATTTTGGAATCTTTTTGTAAATTTCAAAAAAGATCTAAAAAACTTATCTTTACTAATAAGAAATAAAACTAAAGTAAATTGAATAAAACCATCAATAATGAAAAATGTATATGGTTTTCTATCTAAACTAGCAACCGCAATAAGACCAAGTAAATCCATATGCAATAGCTCTAAAAGTCTAGTTGATGTTACCACTTTCTTACTTTTGAAGGAACTCTTGGTTTTCTTCCACATTTAGCAAGTTTCACACACTTTGTCCTTCTTAAACTTGAACTTTAGTAGTCTAATAACAAGTTTCTTGTGTTTAGGTTGGAACTGAGCTCTATACTTGTATGTCCTAATCTCCTATGTCACTTCCAAACATCTTTATTCGCAAAAATAAAACACTTCTAACCATGGTTAGAGAGATCATTAAGATCAATATTATTAATATGTTCTTATTTTACTAATAGTACCATAATTATACATCTTTTAGGCATGTTTTCATAATGATTATCATAGGTTTGAGGGTTAATTCCATGTGATTTTGGTACATATTTGGTTTATTCTTGAATAAAATGTTTCTTTGGTTGCTTTGAATGATTGTTTATGTTTTATAAGACTTTGTGAGCATTTTTAATACACTTATGGAGATATAAGAGATATGAAATCAATTTGAGGAGTTAAAGCATTATTTTATGAAGTTTCACATCAAAAATCAAGGTACTATGATAAGTCATGCAGAATTAATAAAGAGAAGAGTAAGAGAAGCTTAAATAAGCACCAACTCTAGTGCAAATGACTTTAGCAATTGTTTTCATGCACTTTTAAGATTAGAAAAGATGTGGAGTTAATTTAGGAAGCACGAATATCAAGTGAGAAACTCGACACCAAATTTCATGGCAAAAGGTTGATATAGAGAAAGAGTTATAATGAAAAAACCGAAGAGAGGGGAAAGTTAGAAATTTTAGTAAAAGCCCATAGGTGAACCACGCCTGTGAGAATTGACCAAAAAAGGGCCACAGGGTAAGCTACTCAGGAATCACAATTTTTAACCTAATTTTAGGTTATTTTCTCATGGTCGTTGGTTCCTTGACACCCAACGCAGTTATCAAGGCCCTAGAGATGATTCATAAACCATCTAAAAAATAATTGGAGAAAGAATGAAGGAGAAAGTGGGATCAAAACATCAAGAAAGGGAAGATGAAGAGTGGATTTCATAACAACAATCATTAAGGAGTTAAGAGATTTAATAACCAAATCATGAGCTTCTTCATCCCTTCTTTTTATATGATGGTTGTTATTGTTTTTATGATGTTTAAGACTTAGTTTTCTTATAGGAGTTGGATTTTTATGAGCCTTAAGATGTATTATTAAATTATTCCTTTAATTTAATGTTGACTTTACAAATTTTTCTTGGATTTGTTTATGGCTATTAATGAAATTGGTTGTTGAATGTTATATGAATGAAAACTTTAATGTCAATGATTTGATTATGTATGCTTAGATCACTCTACAGATAACACATCTTGCATGGGGACACAGAGATAGACTTACATAAGATGTCTAAACTAGGTGTGAACTTAATCAAAACAATAAGTTCCATAAATCGCATTAATGCATTCAAATTGGTATCATGAGATAGAGAAAGCTTTCACTTAATTTATCAATTCGAATAGAATTACATAACTTGAGAGAGTGTGTAGTTTAACTTATAGAATCTATGGTCTAAGATAAGCTAGGGAATCTATTAAATCAAGGTCGAGTGATCAATACAAATGCATCTTAAGGGGATTAATTGTCTAGATCATGATCTCATTATTACTTATTAATTCTTATGAGTTTGTCTTTGGATTTGCCTTTAGCTATTTAATTTATTTTCATGATTAATCAATTAATCAATCATTAAGTAGGTTAGATAGTAAGGATAGGAGTTCTGTAGTAATCGCAATGCTCATAGATTTAACATTTGAACTCACATTAGCTATATTACGTAGTGATAGGTGCACTTGTCTTATTACGTGTAAGTATTATTTATTTATGATTCTTCGATATTTTATTTAAAAGTTAGGCATATTCATTTAGGACACATTAATTTTTTGATGCCATTGCCAAAGATTGTTTTAATTTATTAGGAATTTCTACTCTTTACTATACTAAACTTTTTCTTTTTGTTACATTGCTTTTTATGTTTAATTATAAAACACAAAAAGGTATTTTATTAATATTATGTGTGAAGTTTTGAGGTTCAAGTAGTCAAATTAAGGACTTGGAAATATCATTAATGACAAGACTATTAGTGCCAGGATGAAGGAGGGTTAGTTGATAGATGGAATGGCTCCCACTAACCATTGGATAAACAGTTATAACATATCATAAACAGATTTAACTTAAGTGAAGCAACCTCAATTAGATTATTATCAATAGTAGGATGATGAATTAGGGTTGAGCGTGCTATTAATGAAGGTCATATATGCATTAAAAAGCTCGATTTGAAGGTATAAAGATATCTATCCATAACTTGATAGTACAAGTTGAGCAGCTTGATCAACAAGAAGAATAATCAAGATTGAGAGGGTTGTTAATAAAGTTTATATCTATAAATTCACAAAGCTTTCTCTCAAATAATAAATGGCACCAAAATCTTAATTTAGATCCAAAATATGCTTTACAAACCTCTTGAAAGTTTTAGAATGCACCATAAATCAATTCTACTTGATCATAAAGCATAAATTTCACTAAAATAGAAAAACTTGACTTAAATGATCAAGAATAATGAAATCACTTATTATGATATCTCAAGTCATATAAAACTTTTTTAACAACCTTTAGAACAGGTACTTATAATCTTCATAACCTTAAAAATATATTAGAAACACTTCCTATCTATAACTTTAGCATAAAATGTCATTAGACATAAAAAAAAAGAAAAAACTAATCATTGCTATCACGAGGCACTAGTTGACCGCTGGATGCCACTGGCCAGCCAATGTGTCTATTGATTAAACGTTTCATTAGATTGGGCAACCAATATGTCTAAAAATACATACTAATCAACCATACCTACCTAAAAACTAGATTTCAAAATTCTGCAACAATTTTCCAATGTTTCTAGTTAACCCAAGACCAATTCCTTGACATAAAAATCAATTCAACCAAGTTTCAAAACTTACCAAAGTATTTTAAAGGGATGATGCCTTTTGATTAAAATAAAAAACTAAATATATTTTATTCTGTGAAAATTTATTTATTTATTTTCAAATTTTTCAAAGCCTCCCAAATTTTTAAAGTGTTCCAAACTTCCTTAAATCACTTTTCTCATAAAAACTTAACTCTACCAAATTCCAAAAGTTCCTTAAAGTGATTTTAGACACCAAAACCTTTCAATTGAACTAAAAAACAAAATATGGCATATGGAAATTTATACATTTTCTCAAAGAATATACGATTAAAAAACATTTTAACTAATTTCCAAAAATTTTCAAACATTTCAAAAACATTTTGCTCATTAAAGCTTGACTCAAACACATTAAAAATGTTCCTTAAAAGTATTTTAATCATCAAAAGGGTTTCCTTTAAAAAAATTGATCAAATTTTATCTTGATTATATAATACTATATGCATAATTCCTAAATGCAAATGATTGCACAAACTTTTAACCAAAATATAATGCTCTCATCCAGGAAGTGCCCTTAAGAACATTGAAAGGATCAACACAAGATTTATAAAAAAAATTACAAGTATAAACCTCTTCAACCTTGATTATCTTGATCTTAAACATCTCCTTCATTTGATTCTTTAATTTAATGGTTGCTCCAAAATTCCTTTTTTCTTTAGACTTTAACTTTAAAATAAAAATTCCTTTGTCTTTAATATGTGCTCTTACATATCATTCAAATTTCTATCTTTATGATTACACCAAAAATGTAAATCAATAGTAAATCATTAAATCATTAGTCATATGGCCTATGTTATATATATATAAGTTTAATTTTGTTCTTTTAAAGTTTAAGTTTAATTCCATTTTATGTGATATTTGGTTTTAGATGTTTTAATTATTGAATTTGATATTGTTATCATGAGATTATACCAAAAATGATTGTTTTTGAAGGCCATGAATGATATATGTATATATACATGTGTATGCGACTAGGGAGAAGTTTGGACGATTCATTGCATTGAAGAGCTGAAGAAAGAGGGATAAAACAGTGTTTTATAGACTAAGTCATGATCATGACCTGGGCCATGACTTTGGTGGGAGAAACATCGAGCTATGACTTTCCAATAGATTCTAAAATTTGAGTCATGGTTGTGACTCTAACTATGAAAATTTTTAGTTTCACTTATTTAAATGCATTTTAAGGTTTCCTCATCAGTTTTTAACCTAGTAAAGTGCCCAGCCACTACCTAAAGGGAAAGAACTCACTTTAAAGCCACATAGAAACTATATTGAAGCCAATCAAGATGATTAAATGAAGATTTAAGTGGAGATTCAAGTTGATAAGATTATTTCCAGCAAGACTGAAGTGAAGATTCAAGAAAAGGATTTAATAAGAAAGAGTTTCCTAATTTTTTGTTCTTTATTTGTCATTGATGGATTTATTGTTATAGTTATGATTTAATTACTTTGGATCTAGATGGGATGAACTCTAGACTTATGTCTTTATGATTTATTTAATGAAAAACCTAGATTAATTTTAGGTTTATTCATGGTTATCATTGTATTTAGATTGAGATTTTGCTAACGATTTTAGTTCAATATTAGATTTCATATATTTAGATTAAGGAATTGCTTATATGAATAAAGAGGCTTGCATAGGGTACTAAAGATACTCTTACATAAGTTTCCTGGATTAGATTCAAACCTAATCAAAATAATAAAATCCATAGATTGAAGTAATGCATCTAATTAGGATTTTAATTAAGAAGATATTCTATTTAATCAACCCAAAGAATGGGAATTATATTTCTTGAGAGAGATTATGATTCACTTAGGGGATTTTATGCTTTGTGTAAATTGGTTTAAGCATTGAATTAAGATAAAGTTTAAACACATGGTTTAAGGAGGATTCTTCATCTACATCTAAATCCTATCAATTGCCATTTCTTTATGTAAAGTTGCTTTGGTTTATTATCTTTATTTATTTAGTTAATTAGAGTTTAACTAATAATTTATCAATCAATTATTCATTTGGTTAGATTATATAATAGAAAGATGGCTAGTACTGATAGTTCTAATCCTTATAGGAATGATACTAAAAGATTACTAATAATCTACATGAACAATAAATACACTTGCCTAGAGTTACGAAGTATAGAAATAGATTGTTTTAGAAATTAAAACTTCATATTCACCAATTAGTAATAGTCATGTTCTATCTCATTAAAACCATTAATTGAAACCTCCTTTAGTTTAGAT
>JAOXYD010150205.1:0-10514 GCA_028565735.1 Pinacopodium congolense | reverse complement strand
CTTGGTCGAGAACTTTTCAGCTAAATAGTTCCATGTTGATTTTATTTGAGTCATGATTTGGCATGACTCTGCAATGTAAAGGGAAACAGCCAGAACCCTATGGCTTCTTCTGATATACCATTTAACTTAAAGGTGTCACATATCTCCAGGAAGTTTGCAATATACACATTTGGATCTTCATCAAGAAGGCCATTAAATTGCACGTAATTTTGTAGCATTTGGATCATCTACGGTTTGCTTTTGAAGATTATACTCTCCACTCTTGGCCTATGTATGCTGGACTTTATATCTTGTAGTGAAGGTCTTGAAAGATCTCCTATGGTGAGCTACACTCTTGACCCTAACTCAGGCTCTATGTTATCAAATTAGAGTTCCAACACTTCTAGTTTGGTGTTATGTTCAAACTTTCTCTCTCTCAACTCTCTTCTGAATGTACGTTCAACTTTAGGATCTGGTTCTGATAATTCAAAAGAGCAACTTCTACAAAAGTACCTAACCTAAAAGTCAAAGACAACCAAAAGATTAAGCAAACTTAAAAGCTCGTAAAAAGGAAAATTAAAGTGCAGAAAATTGAAAATTGCAAAAAAGAAAACAAATAAAAATGAAATAAAATAACTATAGCTAGTCTAATAAAGAATAGGAGAACACTTATAATAATGCAGTCTCCAGTAACGGTGCCAAAAATTTGATAGTGGTTATACTCTACCTATGTTTTGACATAAAATTTAATCAAGAAACACATCCACTAAATCACAACTCATGAAGAAGGCAAGTGTATCATTCGCTAATATAATATAATTTAGTGAATCTAGGATCGATCCACAAGAACTGCTACTATCGATGAATATCTATTTAAATTAGCTAACTTATCAAATGATAGATCGATTAATTGACGAAAACTAAAATAGCTAAACAATTAAGAGAAATGTTTAAGATACTTGAAAAGATTAACAATCAAAGATAAAGTTAGGATTGAGGTAATTACGCTCTCTAGAATACTTATGTATTCATTGTTTTTTGTCTTAAGTTGAATTATCTGATTAATTGGCCGGTAAACCCTCAAATATCACTCTCTGATAAATTAGCTAGGACTTCGGGTTCAATGGGTTAAGAAAACAAAAACACAACGTTTGACAGACTTAAGGCCTACGTCACTAATGTAAGACATAATCATTGATAATGGAAACATCTTTTTTCTTCTAAACTCAATCCATCCATTTTGGACAAATAGACAAACTGGAATAAAAAGAATTAATCTCAAGACACCTAAGATCAAGTTCATTAATCCTATGACTCACAAAAGATTCTAGAGTCGGTTTAACACCCCTAAATTCAATTGTGTCACCTAACTAATCTTTTAATAGTTAAAATCCTATGGTCATAGGTCTTCTAATCATCTAAAAATCTCACTAAGATGGCCAATCATGCAAGATTATGCATTAAACACTTCAATTAGGTAAAATTCCTCCAACGAACACAAAACCCATTAAATCCTAACCCTAACCAAGCAACTTACTCACACATATTTATCAATAGAACACAAATCATGGTCATAACATATATTTCCATTGATTGAATCACAAAATAAAACAACTAAGAAAAAATTAAGCTAGGAAGTTAAAGGTTGGACATTTGGCTAAATAAGCAAAAACATTTAAGAAAAAGAAAAAGCAACATCTAAGCCAATGGAACAATTGAATTATATGAGAAAAGAAGGAATAAAAATTAAAATTAGGAACATCAAATGCTTGGCCTTGAAGAGCTCCAACCATCCTTTTCTTTAAGTTTTGAAAGCTCATGTCCCCACTAAGAAGAGTTCCTATGCTTGGCCGACACCTTACTACACAAAGCTTCTTTCGGTTGTTCTCCAATTGGTTTTCTAGTGTAGCTCTTTCAACAAGCCGTCATCTCCTAATGGCCAGTTCATCCACTTCTCTTTTTGCAAATGATAGCTGTAATTGTTCACCATGGAGAGCAAGGTGCAACTGACACTTGTCTAGGCTTTTGGGAGAACTCTCATGATTTTTCTATAAGCACTTTCTCCTCTCCCTCTCTAGCTAAATTCCAATAGACACTTCCTCCATGGCCAAGCTCTCCCCCCTCCTCTAGGCTTTTGGGAAAACTCTCATGATTTTTCCTTTTTCCTTTTCTACTCTAGGGTTGTGTGTTCCTCATTTGGCCTTGTTTTCTCCTCCAAAATGATATGTTGTAAGGTGAGCTTTTGTCTATAGATCATGTACTTTGTCCACCGTGAGAAGCTCTCCTCATTTGGCAAGTGTGATGTCAATTTCAATGGATGAAAGCTGGTGGAATTCACATGTCTTGGTCATTAATTTTAGATGAAAACTGTCCACTTACATCCTCCCATACTCATGTTGTTTTATACCTTATGCAAAGCTTCTTGGACGTGTCTTAGTCTTTAATTTTGGATGACATCCTGCTGCATTTTTCTTTTGATTGAACATCATTTTCCTTGATCCTTGCTTAGCTTACAAAGTTGATTGGTTGAATGGTTCCTTGCTTTACGTTGATTAGCTCCATTCTAGCAAGTTATTCACGTTGCATGGCTCTCTCTTCGGCAGGTTGTTCAGGTTGCATAGGTCGTAATTTGGTTGGTTTCATGTGCTATACTATACTAGCCTTCTCCATTTAGTTGTGCTCCAAGTTGCTACTCTTTTGGCTACATTTTGTAGCTGCATTATTGGCTAGATGGAAGGCTAATGTGCTGCTTCTTTTAAGACCATATGCTACACCATTTGGACAGTTTAAGGAAGGCTTTAATTGGGTGTCATTTAATCCATTTTTCTACTGCATTTTAAGGTCTCCTAGACACCATTTGTGTAATGTTTTGAAGTAGGATGCTTCTAGCTTTTAAAGGATTCTAACCCCTTCACAAGGCCTCCAATTTCTAAGCCAAGTTAAGCCATTTTGCTGCTAATTTAAACACAAATTCCATCTACCATTTTATGGATGGAAAACTATCCAAAAATGCTCCATTTGCTTCTAAACTTCTTTCTTTCATCTTATAATTGTATTCTATAACCAAATCTACATGTAAATTCAAAAGGAATACAAAATGAGAAATTAAACACAAATAACTCCTAATTGATGCAATTCAAATATTAAATGGGAAAAAATAGTAAATTATGCATTTAAGATCAATATAAAATTCCCATTAACACTCTCTCTCGAGTTATATAACCCTATTCAATTCAACAAATTAGGTGAAAGTTATCTTTATCCCAATCTAAAAGTTGAATGTATTACTTGATTATATGGAATCTATTGTTTCGATTAAACTCACACTTAATCTTGATATCTTATGTAAGCATATCTCTAAGTCTTCATGCAATATACTTTGTTAATGGGGTGATCTACTACATATAATTGATCTTTCAATCTAATCATACATAATCCAAGCTTTAAAAATAACATTTACGTTCGTATAACTGTTTCATTCAAAATTCATAAGCATCTATAACAAATTTAATTCAAAATTTGAAACTCAAGAGTTAATCCAAGAATAACAATAAAAACGACGTCCTAGAGCTTGTCAAAAACCAAAATTTAAGAGAAAATCAGTTCCTACACATTGAAATAATCATACAGATGAACATAAGAAAAAAAGGAATTAAGAAAGCTTATGGTTTCAATCCTTGAATTCTTAATGCTTGATGTATGAAATCCAATCCTTCATCTTTAATTCTATGGTTTTGTATCCATTCTTCTTTTTCAAATTCAATCAAAACCCTTGGAAAGATCCTAAGACTTGTCTATTTTAAAGTGGCGGTTGCCTTCACCTTGAATGAGACTTAAAAGACCTAAAAAAACCCAAAAATTAGGTTAAAAGGCGTGTTTTCAGAGGATCCCCATAGTTTATGCAGGGATTTTACCAAGTCGTAGGCCAACCCATGGGATTATCTGCCCAAGGCTCATGGGTTAGGCCATGGGCGTGGGCTAATTTATAGCCTTTTATTGAATTTTCTAACTTCTGTTTTCCTTTGATCTTTTTGCCATAACTTCTTTTCTACTTGTCGTTTAGTTATGAAATTTGATATGTAGGATCTTCACATGCCTTTCTTGAATTTCATAAAATCTAATAACAATCTGAGCTCTATAAGTATACCTAATATCTCATCATATTCACTTGTACCAAAATTGGTGCTTGTTTGAACTTCTCCTATTCTTCTCTTGATGCATCCTTCATGGCTTGTGATATGGCCTTGAAATTTGGTATTAAGCTTCCTTACATGATATCCTTGAATGCCAACTTAACTCCACACCAATTTTAACCCCAAAATTTTGGTATTAAGCTTCCTTACATGACATCCTTGAATGTAAAATTAACTCCACACCAATTTCAACCCCAAAAGTATGCTAAATTAATCTCTAAGATCTTATAAATATGATAAAACATGAAAATCATATGAATAACATCTCATTAAAGGATTTTAACTATAATTACGTAAAAATCATATGGAATTGCATAAAAAATTATCCTCATAAGAATTAAATCATACTTAAAATACACATGTTTTAAGCCCTTCAAAAGCTATATTTGCAAGGCCACTAATGAATAAAACATCTTAAATATTATTGAAGGTACCAGGTGATTACTTCAGATTGACCGTCAGTCTGTGGGTAATATGAGCAACTCATCTTCAATTGTATGCCTTACATTTTGAAAATGTGCACAAAAAATGACTAAGGAATAATGGTTCTCAATCATTTGTGATAGTTTAAGGCATTTCATGTAATTTCACAATAACTTCAACATATCTCTCAGCTACCAGTTTCGTAGTACAGGGATGAGCTTAAGTAATAAAAAGGGAATTCCTACCGAGACGATCTACTGCTACAAAAGTTGTATTCTTGCCATTGGATTGAGGGAGCCCTTAAATGAGGTCCATGGTAACATCATCCCATGCTTGACACAATATAGGCAATGTCTATAAGAGGCAGGTTGGTGATAGAGTTGATGGCTTAGCTCGTAGAACACACTGTAGGTGGTAATATATTCTTACAATATTCAGTGCATAGAAGGCCAATAAAACTATTGTGAAGGTATCTATAAGTTCTTAACACACATGAATTTCCCTAAATAGGTGAGTCATGGATAAATAGAATTTATAAATTCTTGGAAGGTAGATGGAGCATTATATAAACCTAAAGGCAAGACTATATAATCATAGTGACCATTATGAGTTCGAAAAGCAATTTTAGGAATATTTGGTGGATGTACTCGTACCTGATGGTAGCCAGCTCACAAATCCAATTTAGTAAAATAAATTTCCCTATAAATCTTATCTAACATGTCATCAATTGTAGGAATCGAAAAGGAATCTTTAATGGCTATAGAATTAAAAGCCTTATAATCTATGCACAAATGCCAAATACCATTTTTTTCACTAATGAAACAGGAGCTGAGGAAAGGACTAGTACTTAATCTAATAAGTCACAATCGTATTGTGTCTTGTATTTTTTTTTTTCAAATTTAGCTTTATAAAAGTAGGGAAACCTATAAGGTCTGACATTAATGGGTTTAGTTCCTTCCTTGAGGTTGACCTTGTGCTCAATTTCCCTTATCGGAGGGAGTTAACTTAGCTCTTAAAAATTTCCCTAAAAGCTTGCAAAAATTGTTGCTTTTTTTTTATGAACTCCATCTTATGGTATTTCTACCTTATGTTGTAAGCAAATAACAAACAAAACATTTCCTTAGTGCAATTCCTTTGAAAGAGTCTATATAGATGTCGATTGAATAAATTGAACATCAGTCCTTGGAATTTATATGATTGATTTTTCTCCATCGTCATATTCTTCCAATCACATACCATTGTGCCCAATTTCTTCAACTTAACTCCTATCACCAAGTCTAGCCTTATTAATGGCATAGAGTAAAGTGCAAAAGAAAAAGGAATTCCCTAGAGCAACACATTCATGTGTTTAAAACTCCATGGCATTTTAAAGGAACTCCATTAGCCACCTTAATTATGAATGGTTTTGTTGGTATTATTAGAAGTTGCAATCTAGTGGCCATTTTCTCACTAGTAAAGTTATAAGTGTACTCACTGTCAATAAGGACGATCATTTCATGATTTCCTATTTTTGCTATAATTCTGATAGTTTATGGAAAATACCACCCTAATAGCAAATGAAGCGATATTTTCAACTCATCCTGTCTTTTAGCTATGGATTCTTCCTCTTCCTCTTCATTATTAGAATTTGTCTCACCTTCTAATACTTAGAGTTATGGTTTGCAATACTTGTGACCTGGAATGAATTTGTCGTCATGATTGAAGTAGAGACCTTGAACTCGATGTGGTTGCATCTTATCTCATCCCAGGTCAATCTCTTCATGGGAGGGGTTTGGTTAAATTTTGTAGGAAAAGCAAGGTTACCTTGAGTGTTATTAGAGGGTGATGGCCTTATAATTTTCTATTTGTGAGATAATTATTCATTATGCAGTCATGTAAGACTAATTACTTCCTTTAGTTTTATATGCTTAAACATTCAAATCTCCTCTGAAATTTCTTATTTGAGGTCACCTATCAATATTCCCATTGGTGCATTCTATGTCCATCCATGCATAAGTTTTCCTAGCTTCTCAAATTCTTTTTAGTAATTTCATAAAGAACCCACTTGCCTTACTCATAGTGCTTCATCAAAATCTTTACAATATGATGGTTTAAACTATGCCTATAACTCTTCTTTAAATATTACCAATGTGTTGTCTTTCCCTTCTCGTGTGTAAGTTTGTGGTTTACCTCCCCTCTAAGATGAAAGGAAGCCAAGTTCACTTTCTGAATTTTAGGGTGCCAGAAAAATTATTGTACCTTATTGAGCCATTTTTTTAGGTTATCTTCAGATAATTTCAAAAATTCTAGTTCGGCTAGCTTGGATGAAAAAGATTGATGCCCTCTTTTAGTGTATTTACAAAGAAATAGCAAACTCTCCTAATCTGCTGCTATACCCAACCCTCTTGATTTACTATAATAATTACTTAAGACTTGGAATTCAACAAAACTACTAAATATGTTCCTAAATAGTTAGTACAAATTTAAGTGCCATATCATTGATCAATGACTAATTGACTCATTCTTAATGCTATAAACATAATAAGTTTAACTAATAGAACAATTGTTTATTGTTTAGAAAATCCCTTTAAAACTCTTATACATGGCTTTGCATGATTCATTTATTACTAATATTGTTAGCTCTTCTTAGTCACTCCCCACAACCTTCTAGATTTATCCTTTTGGTAACAATTTTGCTTGTTATTTAGACCAAATCTTAATGTCACATCCTTAAAATGTGATCTCATTTAAGGGGTAGGTGTCAAATCTTGAAAAGAAAAGGTAATAGTTAATAATTATATATATATAATAATAATAAAATGTTCTTTATATGAGACTTGAAGACTAAAATAGAGTTAGGTGTTACATTTCATGATGCAAGCTTACTTTTAAACAAATTACAAGATTGAATAACTAGTAACTAGTTAAGCTTGTATCTAGATATTATTTGAAAGGGTTGGCTTTACCATATCAGTACTTTGATTATTAGGACCTAATCTAAACACAAGTCATCTAGAGTTGGACTAACGAGTGCATTCCTTTTAAGCCCGATCTTTATAGGTACTTCCACTAGATGAGTTTGATCTTTATAATTGGATCACTGGTGTTCCTTATAACAAAAATAAGTACAAATCGCTAACCCAACATTATAATTAATAATAACCAATAACACTACAGCCTATAAAAATTGCCTTAACGGCTTGAATAATGGAATAAGGAAAATTTGTACAAATTACAAAGTAAATTTTGAAATTTTTAGTGGTCACTACTGACGGGCTATCAATTAGCAAGGATTTCTTATATTATTGAAATATATACAAAATTATGTTATATTAACATAATTTTAATAAACATTCCAAGGTATCCATCAATATTATTCACCAAAAATGATTAAGGATTGTCATATAGTTTATATATTATTACTATAATCATCATGAGCACAAATTGTTGGTTCCAAAATATTATTGGGATTTTTACACGATTTTAACATAAGTGACTTTAAACTAAATGTAAGTAATCACAGCTTATTTTATTTAAAGAAAAATAGGAAAAACTAAAATAAGATTTAAAAAGTCTTAGCTAAAGAAGCAATGAGTTTGAAATCTATTTTTAAAAGTGAAAAGTGTTAAAGACACCGTATCTTACTTAAAGGAAGGGATAACATCCAATAGAGCAGTAAAGTGATAATAGGATAACAAACAAAGAGTTCGGTTTGGTTGATATGGCTTAAGTGAAAGTAAGGCCATATAGCCAACAAAGTGTGGTTGTCTAAGAAAGTCCTAAACTTTACTCTTAAGTGAAAGTAAGGCTATATAGTCGACAAAGTATGGTTGACTAAGTCCTAAACTTTGTTCCTTGTTTTTTGGTCCATTTTAGGTAGTTACTAGGATTAGAAAGGTGGCGTATGAGTTTCCATTACTAGAGGCCTTAGGAATTCATCTAACATTATATGTTTCTCAACTCAAGAAACATGTTGTCGATGCTAGGTAAATTAGTTGAATGATGCCAGATTCCTTATCGGCTATAGTTCAAATGCTAGTAGCTACTAACAGTAAAGAGGAAAAGTAAACCAGCTACTCAAATCTTGGTGCAATGGCCAACAAAGAATCCATGAGATGTAAAATAAGAGTGTTAGTTTATACCTTATTGCAATTAGATTAGTAGATATGTAACACATTTTATTAAAAGTATTATTTATTTTATACATATTTATTTAATCAAATAACGTATAAAATCCAATCCATGAGATAAAATGCACTTTGCAAATAAAATTATGATGGAGATCAATTATGAGATTAACAGTACAATTAGGTATTATCTTTAAATTATTCTTAACTGTTTCTTTATTAAAATTGAACATTAATAAAATAGAAAGAATAAAACACATTATATTTATTCGTTTTAATCTCATAGGCTAACGTATGGAGATATTTAAACAATTGTACGAGTGTTTATTAGAGAACAAGTTCAATGAACTAATTCGATATAGAAATTTCACGTAAAAGATTACTTGTATGTCTAGAAAAAAGTTCGTTGTAACATTTATTTAAATGATCCTTAGACTTCAGATCTCTAAGTTATCTCACAAGGATTGCTATATTTTAATATTACTTATGACCTATTTTAGTCAATGACAAATTACTTAGTAGTCATTAGATATAACATGAATTATATAAAAGTAGTTAAGAGATTAATATGGGATTTATGATCCTAAAATGATTAGGAAGAATGTTCTATTGTTTTTTATTAGTATTGATATAAGAAATTCTTGGCCAAAGCAAAATGATACTTTGAAAATAGTTTTCAAATATCATTAACATAATTAATTACTAATAGTAGAGAATTAATATGATTGAACTCAAATAAAATAAACACTAATTTTATAATTGATGTCTAATTAGAATATTATATAACAAAAAGATTAAATTATATAAAAACAATCATGCATGGACAAAGTTAATCAAAACAACTTTGACTTTTTTAATATTGAAATAGTATGTGTTAATGGATATCAATCTTAATCTATGATCATAAATTATTTAATTAAAAAATTGAAGATAAATTATTTTTTAATTTATATAATTCTAATTATGAATTAGAATTATAATATGTAATTATTGTCAATATATTAGAAATTTAATGGGTCAAATGTAAAGATCAATTAAGGAGAATAAAATTAAATAAGTTGGACTTAACTATGAAATTTAAGAAATTTTAAAGATCAAATATATGATATTTTATATTATTAAGATCAAATATATGATATTTTATATTATTAAGATCAAATTATAATTATAATTAAAGTGAAATTCTAATTATAATTATCTTTAATTCTAATATTAAGAAAAATATTAATTTTCTTTTATATAAAGGAGGAAAATATTAGAAAAGCTAGCACTTCTCTTTTTCTTCCTTTCAAAATTTGATTTTCTTCATAATTATGGAGATCGCTAGTTACAATGTAGCTCCTTGACAATCCCACCCACTTCACCTTTCTTGATCTTACTTAAAGCTTTCTCTCACTCTTCCTAAAACGTTTTTGCTTCCTCATCCTCCTATACTTTTCCCTCAACCTTATGTAATCTCTCTTTCCTCTCCTTTCATCTTTATCGTTTAGCCGTCTTGAGCACTAATCCTACCTTTGCAACATATATGTCTTCTCCGGCTTTTAGTGACCCCTTGAACACCTCCCATCCTTCATCACCATCCCCCTCCTGCCCTTGTTCGCTGTGCACTCAAAAGCATCTTTCCTTGATTTCCATCTCTACTCCAATCCTTAACCCTAAAATATTTTTTAAAATTAGAATTTAATTATTTTTCTAATTAAATTTTGAATTAATAATTAATTAGACTCCTTCATATTTAAAATTTTTATTTTATTAGTTTAATTAAGAAAGGTGTTTCTTAATTTAAAATAGTTTTTTCAATTTGATAGAAATT
>JAOXYD010150194.1:0-10514 GCA_028565735.1 Pinacopodium congolense | reverse complement strand
TCCCTAGTTCAATTACTAAGATTGAGTCGTGTGATAAGTAATTGTCCTTGGCAATTTCCATAAGTGGCAATAGGTTAAGCGGGTTTGTAGGTAAACTTACCTAATTAATCTAGGATCCCAATTCTCTTAGTTACATGATCTGAACTTGTGTGATCATGGCTTAGGTTAGTCATTCCCTAGTTTGTTAATGCTCTTGTGTCATTAAATCCAGAGAGCTTATTCTAAGTTGCCTCGTGGTTAGGGGTAGGTTTTCTATAGTAAAAGGCCTAACTAAATTTGGAGGAACTGCGGGTTTGCAAGCCTGTTTGCACCTATAACCTAGCATCTTAAACCAATCACAAAATTATTTATTTCAACGATCAATTATAAGTCTAAAATATTTATCTTCCACCTAACTGTAGTATTTATTATTAGTTTCTTATTTATTTTCTTTTTTCCTTTATTTATCTTAGTGTTTTATTTTGATGTCTTCGCATCCAGGGTTTTTTTTTCTTTTTTCTTTTTTGACAATATTATAATAACCTTAGCATACCCTAGCTCCCTATAGGATTAAACTTGACTCACCCTGGCTACTTAGTTAAGTTAGTTAGGTAAATTTTATTATTTTTGAGTTCACGACAACTCACCACAGATGAGGGCATTGCTGAATCGCATGTAAATACTCATTACGGGCTTAAATAATATATGCATAGGTAGTAATTGCAACAGTGAGAGAAGACAATCGTGATTGTAGATAATGGCCTAGAATCAAACTAATGATCATACCAAAATAAGCAGAAAGTGCCATCACTCATTTTTATTTTAATAGTTAGTCTAATTTGATTTAGAAAACAAAGAAGGGAATGCATTGTCTAAGAGGAGTAATAGCGAGCTTGTGCAGTACAAAAGATTTGATGATAGAGATAATGAGTTTGGATCCATTTGACCCATAAGGCTTCTCTATCAACAAGGATTCTCTAATTTTGTTGGCCATAAGAGTCTTGTTAGTAAGTTTAATTGTCATAAGTCCAAGCCCTCCCTCCTTAAGTGGTGAGCAAATGTCACTCCACTTAATCTTGGCTATGGATTGTTTATTAAGATCACCTAATGACAAAAATCATTGCATGAGTTATTAAATTGATTTGATGATGATAGTAGGGAAGATGATATGAGAAGACTAGTATATACGCAGGCTACTGATGACTGATTTGAGTAGTTGTATTCTACCTACCCTGGAAAGCTATTTATTACACCATGCTGAGGGCATTGATTAGATTTTCTCTAGGAGAGGAGTGAAATCAGCTCAAGTAAACCTCTTAGAAGATATCTACAGGCCTAAGTTAAAGGTAACCTGCACAATATTATTATAATGATAGACGATATCCAAGTAGTAAGAGGACCAGCACTCTTAGTAATAAACAACTAAATTTTAGCCTCATTGATTTAGAGGCTTGACAGAATTTGGAAGGTGTAAAGTGCAACCATGAAATAGCTCATAAATGATGGATCAACTTGTTAGGCTTTATAGCACCTAAGAAGGGGTAAATTAGGTACTAAAAAGTTCATCTTAATTATACAAACTAATCCTTTACCAATTCACTTAAACGTAGAAGCTAAACAACAATTTTAATTTATCAAATTAAACAACAACAATAAATTAGAAAATAAAAATAAATATATAAAAGTAAAAGAGTAAGGAAGAGAGATAAAAACTATTTATACTAGTTCATAGCAGTTTACTTACCCCTACATCTAGTTCCCCACACCATTGTTGAGATGATTGCACTATTTCAACAAAAGAATACAACGTCAAAGTACAATCCTTTTCAAAGTTCAAGGATAACCTTTCACTCCCTTTTCAAAGAATAAAAGATAACCTTACCACACTCCTTTTTCAAGACTAAGGAATAACCTCACAACACTCCCTTTTAAAGACTAAGGAATAACCCTTACCCAAATTTAACTCTTAATTTTCTAACCCTACAATTTGTACAATACATAACCCTTTACAAAATGTCACTTTTTTTTTTCTTATCAAGGTGTTAGGGGGGTCACAAAAAATATAATGCACAAACAAACTCAACATAAAATCTCACTGAAACACATACAACACTCTAAGAATGCACAAAACACTTGTATATGAGCTTTCAATAATTTTTTCTTATTTAAAAACAAACATAACACATTTATTTATACCCATTCCAAGGTAAATTAGTCATTACCCAACATTCATATTCATTAATTCATTTTACTGTTGCAAAATTACCTATTTTCCAACATTCATCTACTAACTTGCAATATTCGGTCGACCGAACTCTAGTATTGATTTCTTCAGTCGACCAATCTACTCATTTGGTCAACCGACCTTCAAATTTTAACAATTCGGTCAAACAACTCCAATTCTAACTGAACTTAAACTGAAATCAAAACAACACTAAACCAATATATCACATGACCTATTTCACAATTTAACACAACTAAATTCAATCATCTTACCAAATTTCCTTAGTACTTTAATTAAATCAATTTCATCTATCTTATCATATACAATCTCATTGCATAATCAAATGAACTTCAATCCATATGTTGGGGGTTAAATTGATAGTATTTTTTATGTTATTTGATGTTAATTTAACCCTATTTTAGTGCTTAAATGTTCCAATTATGTGTTATTATGTTTACTTTACATAAGGGAGCTTAAATATGAATATTGGAGTTAAAATATGAAAGTTGTGTAAAAAGTCAAATTAAAAGTCAACCAAAAAGGGTTCCCTACTAGGGTCATGTTAATCATTGAACAGGGTGCCGTTGTTGATGAACAAGGTGCCGTTACTGGACGGTGGAGTGCCGATAATACACGTGCAACAGCTATTTTTGTCCTAAATCTTCCATATTTGCGGCTTGTTTTCTTCCTCCACTTGTAGCTACTCAATCCCTATATAACGGGACCTCTCCCAGATGTTTTAGGTATCAATTATAGGATCAAACACATTAGTTTCAGATCAAATTAGTCTTAGGTTATTTTTCATTTCTTTCTTTTGTAATTTGAGTTTTCAGGTTATTTGGAGTTCCAACAGCAGTTGTCACATAGTTTTGAGTTAGAATACCATCTGGGGATGTGATTTAGTTCAATCTAAACTCTTAATTTTGTGTATCATTGTTGTTATTTTGAATTAGTCAACGCATTTTTGCTTAAGTTATATTTATCATATACTTTGATTAATTGTTGTGCTTAATGTTTAATTTCAGTTAAGCTATCATGATAAATGTTTTTATAGATAATTAATTGTTTTTACTTTATGATTAATGCATGATTATTGAATTAATCTTTGTTTATTGAATGCTTAATGTTTGTCCTGAACTGATCACTTAGGATGTTACCTTCAGATAATATATGATCTGATAATCTCTACCTAGGTTATTAGAAAAGTAAATAAACAACGTGGTTTAAATAAATAAGCTAACCAAAGATTGGTTGATCATGAGGGTACTAGTATTAGATTAGGATCATTTAGTACTAGACTTCCTAAGCTTTAAGCCTATTACATAAGTCTGAGGCATAACCAAACCTCAGGATATGACCAATAGAGATAACTCAGTGTCTTAACCATAGCACTGCCTTGAGATAAGGAAGACCCTAGATTAAGCATCACTGATCCATCAATTAAATCATCAACTACTAAAGCTTAACTGAATAATTTAGGAAAATCAACCTGTGACTCTATTACAATAGACTGGAATTTTCCTAGGATCTTTTAGAGAAGATTTTAATTATTTATTTCTTAAATCATAAAGTTGAGTGTTCTTTAGATAATTGTTATCCGATTGATCTAGTACTTAAATCCTTTAAACTCCCTTGTGGGATCGATACTTAAAGTCTTAAATATAGTCCACTTTATTACTTGATTCGACTAGTACGCTTCCCGAATGTTAGTCTCAAATTAAATTGTTAAATTGTGCAGGAAAGATAGATTAATTTGAGCTAATTTTGTATGTGGCCAACCGTAATCACTTATTTTTTTTTTGTTCATTCATATTATTTTTGTTATTTATAATTTTTAGGATTTACTTTTACTTTTATTTTTGTTTGCATAACATTATAAATAACATTGACACTAATGATTTCTCTATAAAATTGAACCTAACTTACCATTCTAGTTAGGAAGTTAGGTTATTATTATTTGGTGGCTTATGATAGCCCTATCAATTGGTCAATAAGTGAATCTAATTTTCTTTATGACTTTAGAGAATCGTTATTTGATGAATCTTATTATTTTCTATATATACAATGCATATATCTTACGTAGTTGTAACTTGTTAAGGACATATTTATCATCCTGAGTTAAAAAATTTTTGAATAGGTGAGCAAAATAAATTCGCTCTGTTGGATTTACACTAATAACAAGTTTGAAATTAAAGAGTAGTATTTATATCCAGTTGATGATGGTGAGTTATCTAAGTAGCCAAGAGTATTCATGACAATGTTCTTACCTTTGTTTAAAAAGGTAAAGTGACTTCTCAATAAAGCCAATAATTCTCCTAATGAAGTTTTTCTCTTATGATTAATAAAGGATTTGAATATGTTTGAAAGTTTAAATATATTACTTTGAGAATATTCATTTCATAAATGAATTGAGTTTTATTATTATAGTTGAAGTTTAAAGAAGCAAAAAGTAAATTGAAATCACTTAAAAATTTATATGAATAGTTAGTGCATAGCATTTCAAAGTTTATGTTTGATGAGATTAATAGTTTTTCATAAGATTATTCTCTATTTAAGATTAGATGATTGATTGGTTTTCCTGAGGACAAGCAAGCACTTAAGTGTGGGATAATTTGATAAAGGAAAAAAATAAGTTTATTACTATATTTTATAATTATACATCTTTTAGGCATATTTTAATAATGATTATCTTATGTTAGAGGGATTAATCCATGTGATTTACATGAATATTTAGTATATTATTATATAAGATGTTGCATAATTTTCCTTAGATGTGTATATATGTTTTGTAGCACATTGGTGAGCTTTTTAATGCAATTTTAGAGCTAGAAAAGATTTGGAATCAACTTGAGGAGCTAAAGAATCATGTTAGGAAGTTCCCCGCCAAATTTCAAGGACATAGGACCTATCATGAAGAGTGTACTAAGAGAAGAGTAAGAGAAGATAAAATAAGTTAGATCTCAATTATGGGTGACTTCGGTGCAACATGAGATACATTTATAGAGTTAGAATTGTTGTGGAATTAATTTTGGAAATAATAACATCATATTATTAAGCTTTACCCAAAATTTCAAGACAAAAGGATGAGCGATGAAGAGTTAACGCATAAAAATCGAGAAGAGTAGAAAGTTGGAAGAGATGGAAAAATCATGGCCAAGATCATAATCATGATTCATCTAGCTCTGATCATGATTTTAGTCAAAAAACATTAGGCCCCATTATCCTAACTATGATTGGTGCACCACCCCTTGCATAGTTCAGTGATTGATGGTTTTCCTTATTATTCTTGCTTCCTTGAAGTCATAAAGTGTTGTGTTGGTTAGATGACTTAAGAAAATTTAAATACTTTTAAACAATTTTACTTTGAAAGCCAATGTGATAAAGGTAAGTGCACGTATGGACCAAGTAATATAGTGGGATATTTTTAAGACCCTAAAGAGCTAGTCCCATATGGATAAATGGATAATTATTAGATTAATTGGATTATAAGTATCTAGTAAATTTCAAATAAATGATTAATTAGGTGAAAATTATTGTAACTTGCTTCAAACCTTAAAATTTTGATTTTAAAAATGATTTCTAAATTCCTAAAAATTATCAAATTGTTGAAAATAGAAAAGGATAATGTGATTAGTGATTTAATTGAGTTTTAAACAATTTTAAGTGCTAAATTAGAGTTCCGTTACAATTTCAAGACAAAGTTATGGTTTAAACCTATGCCTTTTCTTTATTAAGCTTAATTTAAAGGTTGGTCGTGCATTAAATTACAAGAAAGTGACTTCTAGAAAATTCATTTCAAACCCTTAACTATCACAAATAATCAAATTTTAGTCATTGATTAATTGATTTATGATGTTTATTGTTTTTTCTAACAACATAAGTTGTTTTCTCAAATCTTATATTATCTTTCACTCTAATCTTAAGTGGCCAACATAAATAAGACATTCATACCTTCAATAAATAAAAATCAAACCTTCAAATATCTATTTAGGCTCTCTTAAATCATTAAAATACCAATCCTTAGCTGGAAAACAAGTTATACACACATAATCATCAAAGCATACATAACATGTAACTTAAATGACATACTTTGATAGATCCAAAAATTAAGCTTAAATAATAAGTTTAGAAGTTACAAAAAATCTAAAGAAAGCTCCTGGACATGTCCCGAACTCCTCAACATGATCTAGACTCCAACACAACTCTAAATCATAAAGAACTTGCAAAAAAATCATAGAACATACAAACGTGTAAGCTTAAAAACATGAACTTTGATTAATCTGAGAAACATAGCAAATGAAGTAACAATATAAGTTATTAGAGACCTTATAATGTTTTATAAACTCAGATATATATCTTAGCAACAAGCAGTAACTAAGAAAATAATGTAAAACCAAATTACAAGTTTTAAAGCTTAAAAAATCTAGAAAAAAACTAAAAGAGACGCTAAAGGATCTCTCTCTAACTTTATATCTAAAATCTCTGTATTTCATCATTGTATCTGCATTTTTCTAGCTTTTTCTAGCTTCTTTATACTCCCACTTGGTACTTCTAGACAAGAGAATTAATTAGCATCATGCCTAAACCATAATCTTTATGATTTGATGGTGATATTTTTGTCTAACTCCAATAGGGCAGGTTGACTCAAAGTAATATGGCTCCCTTAGCCCAGTGTATTGGTCCAAAACGGTGGCTCCTATACGGGGATCTCTAAGAGCAATATGGTGGTATCCTTAAACCCCCATAGAGGTCTAAAAAAGTGATTCTTTGGCTCTCTTCTTGCTCTAGTATTTGTAATTCCCCAACTAATCTTGATTTCCTACAAATTAAACAATTCCAAACATGAATTAAATATATAAACATGAATTTAAGGATAAAAACATAAAGAATGTGAATTAACAACACAATGAATTTGACACCAATCATAAAGTTGTCATCAAGACCCTAAAGGTAATTCCTAAGGCCTTTAAACAAGGATTAGAGTAAGATTGAAGGAGGAGTTAGTCCAAAACATCAAGAAAGTGGATATCAAGATTGGATTTCAAAACAAGAATAATATGGGACTTAGAGATTCATGAAAATTTAACATGAGCTTCTTCATCCTTACTCTTTCCTGTATTATTATTATTGTCTTCCTTATGTTTAGAACTTTATTTTCTTTTAGGATTTAGATTATTATGAAACCTAGGATGTAGTATTTCATTATTTTCTTTATTGAACATTGAATTTTCATATTTATATTAGATTTGTTTGTGGAGTTATTGACAATGGTTTTAAATGCTATGTGAATGTAAACTTCCATTACAATAGTATGATTGAGTACAATTAGATTGAGAAATTGAATGTATGGTTTAGATCAATTCATAAAGAATGCAGCTTGCATGGGGACCAAAAGATAGGCTTATACTAAATATCTTGATTAGGCATGAAATTGGCCAAAAACATAGGTTCTATAGAACAAAATAATGTATTCAATTTATAATTTAAGATAGAGAGGACTTTCCCTTGATTTATTAACTTGAATAAAAATGAATAACTCAACAGAGAGTGTGATTTACCTTATGGAAACTACTATCCAGTAAAATGAGGAAAACATATTGAATCAAGGTTGAACAATGAATTTGAATGCATCTTAGAGGGATTAATTATCAAATCCTAACTTCATCATTGCCTGGTAAATTTTTGTGAGTTTGTATTTGAATTTTTTATTAATTATTTAATTTAGTTTTGTTAGTTAATCAGTTAATCCATCATTGAGTAGGTTAAATAGCAATGATAGGAGTTCTCTGACAATCATAGTCCTTTTAGATTCAACACTAGGACTCATATTAGCTATACTACACAGCAGTATGTGCATTTTCCCTATTAGGGAAATCAAGAATCAAAGATTTGTTAGTCTAGTTTATATCTATATCAGAACCTTGATTAGAAAGAAGGATACTTCCCTCCATAACTTAGCAACACAAATTAGGTAGCAAGCTGAACCAATTGTAGAATAAGCATGAGAAAATGTTGCCAACATGGTTAAAGTGGAGCCAAGGGAGCAAACTAGAGATGACTTTGTAATAAGAGATAGGGAGACCATAAATGATGTGAATGAGGACCTAGAAGTAGTTATTGATCCTATAATTGTTAAGGAAGAAAAACATGTACTTTGTGCTTTGATTTTATTAGTATATCAAACTCTAGCTTCAAGAGGAAGATGGAATATCCAGACTTATTTCCAAAGTACCTCACGTCATCTATAAGAGTTGTAGAGAGACATCAAATGATAGGTATTGTAGCTCAGATATTTTGGGTAAACCATATAGAATCGAGGAAATAGAACAAAGGTATAATTTCAAAAAGAGAAGAATTATTCTCTAATATTAAGGTGTAGCTAAAAGACCATAGGAGTGATTGTTGAGAGGTAACACAATCTTTATCTTATTCCTTTTTGTTTCTCTTTGTTTTTATTCTTAGAACTTATTTCATGTATCATTATACTTTGGCATGTTTTACTTGTTTGCATTTACATATGAGTGTGCTTTTGGTTTCTTCATAATTTTCATCGAATTTAGTTAATGATCTATGTTTGAGAATTGGGATGCCACATTCTTTGTTTGAACAAAGCTTTTTCCTTAAATTGTATAGTTATGTTTTAATATATCTTGCATTAGCATATGGAATAACACTCGCTTATCATTCCCATTCACCTAAAAGTCGATTTAGGTAATTAATTTTCATATGAGTGTTAAGTGGGATTTGGAATTATGGGTTTGTGTTCATAATAATTATGGTTTTGATTACATTAATTAAGTTTATTGCAACTATTGGATGGTTTGTATTTGCAAGAGCCATTTCTTGATGTCAAAAACTTTATTGAAATTGTTGTGGTAATACTTAAAGTTTGAAGTGTTTGTGGAAATAAAAGTTGAAGCAGATTGGGCTTAAATTGATTATAAATAACATTTATTGTTTTCATTTAGGATTGCTATTGCCAATGGTGCTTAACAAGGATGCATATTATAATAGTGATGTATGATCCCCTCATGATGTTTCCCATTATGCTTAATCTATGAGTTTAGCATGCATTTTTATGTTTTTTTGTGAAATTGGATAATTTTACATGCCTTCTAACCCTAAATTTGAGCGATTGAGGAGAAAACTATAACCCTTAGTGCCTTTAGTGCATTTACTTGTTGTATGACCATTTTAGTGGATATAATTGTTAATAAGGCTTATGCATTATAGTATTGGGCCTGAATGTGATTAACTACATTTACTTTATCATTAATTATAGAAAATTCAATGCAAGGAACTATAGATCATATGAAATGAGCTCCGTTGTTTCTTTATTACCATCTATTCTCCTCCAATGACTCTTGATGGAGCTAGAATTAGAAATCAAGTTTGATTGTTTTTTGTTTCTTCTTATTCGATTTTGTTTATATTTTCCTCTTATCTCAAAGGTTTTAAACAATTTCATCAAGTAGGATTTTTCTTCATGTTCTTTCTATTTTATTTTATTTCATCATTCTTAATATAATCCTTTTGCAAAGGCTTATAATTAATGATGATATTCAAGATGGAACAGGCTTTGATTACCTTTCTCTAAAGTCTTTAAGTCATATGGAATGAAATAATTTCTCAAGCTATGCCTATAAGTGAACTTTGTACCCTTTCACACATTCTTTACTTTATTTTATTTTACCCTTAAATTAAATAAAATTTGACTTATGTGTGGAGGAAAGATGAATTTGCCTTAACTATTTATATACCATACATTTTAATTATTGTGAATTCAATGGTGATGGCTTAGATAGTCCATCTTTTATCATGAGGTTCGATCAATGTTTTTGGCTTTGTAAGCAATAAAAAGTTACTAAGTTATTTCTAACCTAATTTTGACCCAAAAATTTAATTTTCTTATTTTATTTTGAATTGAATATGATTCTGGGATTCTTTTATGATTAATTTCAAATTCCTACTGTTGTTACATATAGAGTATTATGTAAATTTGGAATAGCTTGCACTTTTAATGAATGAAAAGTATATATGTGCTTAAATAAAGTGCGTAAAAGCTTTCATTTTGCTACCTTAAAACGTATAAAAAGGTTAAAGTGTATATTAGAGCCAGTGGCCATTTGCCATCATGAGCTAGAAGAGTTATTAAGGGTATTTGATAAGTGTGCTTTTGGGTTACGTTTTTAGGGTGTTTTTAGGTGTTTTAAGTGTGTTTGTGTGTGTTTTATCTTTAGTTTATTTCATGTTTTGCATCTTTTTCATCTTTGGATGATCTTTGAAGTGTTTAAGTGTTTCTTTATTTTGT
>JAOXYD010150184.1:0-10514 GCA_028565735.1 Pinacopodium congolense | reverse complement strand
TTTAAAGGCATGTAATAAGGTCTGATCTTGTTTATTCAAGATCTTAAAGTTCTAATTTTTTTCCTAATCAACTAAGGGTCATTCCACGAAGATCATGACTACTAATACTACCCATTTCTTTATTATCTAATCTATCAAATTTAATGATGGACTGATTAAATTATTAATTTAATTAAAACTAAACAACTAAGTAAGATTTCAAACCAAATCATCTTACTAACTAAAATTGCTATCAATGAGAATAGGACCCATATGAATAATATCGCTAAAACGTTAACATGTTCAGTACTTTATCTTGATTTAAAGTGCAGCCAAATTCACTTAGACTAATAAATCCTTTAATTAAATTAGATTATTTCTAAAGAAATATAATTCCTATCCCTTATTCGATTAATTAGAATCTCTTATAAACTAAAATCATAAGAGAATACGATAATTTGATTTATGGTTTTTATGGTGGTTAGGTTTGAATCTAAGTTTAGAAAATTATGTTAGCCTATCTCTAAAACCCTATGCAAGACTTTTTTTTTTCATTAATTGTTCTATTCATACGCTTGATTTCCCAATCTAATATATGAAATAGACATGTAAAATTAGATCTATAACACTAATCTTTGTGATTATACACTTGATCTATTATTTTTTTAGCCTTCGAAAAGTACAACAAAATGCCACCATTTCATTGCCTCCGTTCAAGTCCTAGAAATTGACAACTTCTACTCCTATTTGTATTTTCTACTATAACTCTTTTTGTACACCTCCAATGACCATGAAGTTTGCTATCAATATTCTTCAATTGTGCATTTGAATTAAAACTGCACCTAACATCTAACGCTCTTGCCACTACACTTTTCAATTCCCAAATCACAACAATTTCCCAATTTGAGTAATGCTAATTTCCTCAATTCACAGTTTCCATACCATAAATAGTCCAATATATAAACTCTATAATCCAAGTAGATAAATTACATAAAAATGAAAGTATTCATAAATGAAAATAACAATTCCCATTGTCAATAAATTCAATAATCTATCTAACTATTCCAATAATCTCAACCATACAATAAACATATCAGATGCTAAAATATAATGCTAAACTATCTAAAAGTGGTACCTGTACCATCCTATGATAAGCTAAGAAACTTTAACTTCCTTACCAACAACGATCGAAATTCAAAAGACCCAAGGACTTCTGAATATCTCCTAAAAATGTCAACGGGTAAGGAGTGAACTACTTACTCAATAAGGATTAACTATAATGTAACCATTATACTTCACCCCATACCTATGGATATTGCAGCAAATATTCTTAGAAATAGCATTATAACTTTCATAACACATCGCATCACAATTAATATCACTTATTATTATTTATAAATCATTCTATGACAATTCTTTAGTTTATATGTTTTAAATTAGACTATTATTGAATTTAAGGGCCCTGCTTAATCTAGTAGAATTATACTCAGTTATCCGTCAACAAATAGACCATATAGGACACTTCCTACCTTAGAGATAGCTTGGTTATTCCCACCTTAGAATACTATGTCTCATCATAAATAATCATACAAGATACTTCTCACCTTATAACATAAAATAAATTCTAAATTACTCCTTACTTGAATTTTGAGCACTCTAAATTCCTATTTCATTTTGGTCTCATCTCCTTCTATCTCGTCTCTAACACCTATTTATTGAAAATCTCTGTTATAATAAGTTAAATAAATTATAAATTCTATCTATATATTTTGGAATTTAATAAATATCCTTAAGTCTTTCTAAAATTCCCACAGTGCTCTAAAATTAACATATTTTTTATTTAACCCTTTAAAATTCCTAAAATTATTAAACTAGTTATAACTTCGCCCAAATTCACAAATTATACCCCAACTTCTCTAAAATTACAAATTCCTCTAAACTTCCCTAAATTTATAGAATTGTAACTCAATTCAAAATTTTTCCCTTTTTTGTCTCTCTTTTCCCCCTTTCTCTCTACCCCTTCCACTCTTAACACTCTCACCCACAACTCTCTCTATCATCTCCTTCCCCTCTCCCTATTTTTTTTTCTCTTTTCTTCTCCTCTTATTCACCCTTGACCAATGCCTCTTTTCTTCTTTCTTTCTTCTTTCTCTTTTCTCCTTTCTTTGCTTATATGACCACCCATCTTCCTCCTCTCTCTTGGCATGTTTAAAGAATTTTTTTCATTTTTTCCCAAATCTTAAACAATCTCCTAATCATAACTTTCAAACATTAACTCACTTATAAAACACTTGTGAAGTTAGGTATGATGATATCTCAAGGAAATTAAAGGAAAATGAGAGTTTACAATTGTTGTTGTAGTTGAAAAGTGGAAAAATCAAGAGTTTTGGGAATTGAAAAATGATTGTGAACACGGGAAGGAAGAAGACAACAAAAAATAAAAAACTAAGCCTAAATATTAAACTAAAATCTAGATTGATTAGGTTTGCAAATTTTTGAGTGAGCTTTGGTTAGGATTGAGGTTTTTAAATTTGTGATTTACATAATGCATCAACATGGTCACCTATAACAAAGCTGGTGCTTGCTTGAGTTTCTCTTACTTCTGTCTCTACGCATCCTTCATGGCCAGGAAATTTGGGGTGGAAATTTGTAACATGATGCTCTAAGTCCTCAAGTTGATTTAAAAAATCTTATAGGCCCAGAGGTACATAAAATTGCTCATAAAGTTGTTTCCATTTATGTCCTTTTGCTCTTTTTTTATTCTTTTAAATAAAATTGAGTTCAAATAGCTTTGAACGTATAGTATAATCTAAAGATCTCATAACTATGACTTTTTAACAGATATTTAGGTTGAAAACACCTTAAAACATTGCATAAAAACTAACATAAATCACTTTAAACAACACTCCTATAGTTTAACTATTGCTTGTTCTCAAACACCCACTTAGACACTCCATTAGAATAAGTTCGAAAGTAGTTGAAAAATAATTGGAATATTAAAACACAATTAAATGAAATTGACATGATCAATATCTTATATCTCCACTATGTGAAAGCAACTTCTTATATGCAATATCAGGCCTCTAATTAATTCTATATGAATCATCATACAAACTTATTCAAACATAACCTTTTTTTTTTTATTAGAGCATTATACGCTTGGTTGAGAAGTCTCTTAGCCTTTGACGTGAAAGTGAACACCTTGCTAAGAACACCCCAATTACTTAACTAAGTCACCTCACGACAGCTAGCTACTAAAACCACTCATTAATTCAACCTTTTTATCAGTTCGAAACCAGCAAATTGGAATTTTTAGTGCTCACTTATTCATGTAATTTTTTTATTAAAAGAATTCATTTAAATAACTACCTCACTGAAAAATTGTATAAAAATCTATATAGAGTATCCCTAGAGACCTAACATTGCACAGAAAGGTAACTAAATACATGCATTCACCTATAGAAAAAAAAAAGATAGCAGCTAATTAGGAGTCACTCAACATTAAAATATCAACTATATCAACTGCGTTAAAATAAATCAGATAACAATTAACTAAATTTCAAAGTTATGCCAAGTAAAAATCTAAAATAAATACTTTTGAACTCACAATAATTCAAGTGGAGACAAATATCTATTCCCTTTCCCCTTGACAACAAACTTGTTGTAGTCTAAGTATATTATAACCTTTTACCAATATAATCCTAGATGAAATCAAAGGTCAGTGCACATAGTGAAGAAGTAGTATAAAATGTTAAGAAACCGAGTATCTTCTCACTAGAAATTTTAGCATAATGTTAAATCAATTAATATTTAATTATCCAGACAACTCTAAATTTATTGGCTAAATGATATAAAAAGTAACAAAACAAAATTTAAAAAACAATGTTCAATTTAATCAAAAGCTAATGAATTAAGAATCTAACAAAGGATAAATAAGCCAAAGTTCAAATCTCCAAAGATAAAATAAACAAGAAGCAATTATTTCAAAAATTTTAAGGCATTCATTACAAAAATAAAAAGTACGATTGGTCATGGAAATACCTTTTCTCCTTTAAAGTCAAATAATCTTTTTGGTCAAATAAAAAAATTGGAGTAAAAGAAATTAATCACAAGATGCTTAAACCTAAGCTTGTTAGATCAAAGAACCCTCACAAAAGACTTTAGAGTCAATTGACACCTAAATTCAATTATGCCACCAAATCAATCTTTTAACAATTACAATTCCATAGTCATAGGTCTTTTAATCATCTATGTCCCATCACATCTGAAACCTAAATAAGTAATTTAAGTGAAAACATTCAACAATGAATACACTAATATAACATGGAAACATAAATCCATTGGTGAAAATGAAAGTTACTACAAAATAAGATAAAAAGACGAAGAAATACAATCAAAATTGGTCTAACTCATTAAAAACTACTCTCCAATCCATATTAAATGCTTTAGAAGGCTTAATTCACTTGCCCAACTAAAGAAACAATAAAATAAAACAAAACCCAAACCAAAACCTAACTAAGAATAAGAGCAATCTAAAAAATCTCCTTTCAATCTATCTAGTCACCAAAACCTATGTTTTTGGTGTTTTTAAGGCTTTTGTATAGGTCGTTGGTGCCTGCAAGGGCTTTAGGACATTGGCTGTAAGTTGTCCACTTTGTCTTTTAAAAAATGTTAAACTAGGGATGGTTTCACCTTATCTTGATAATGACAAAACAACATTTGCTACTAATGTGCGTGTTTCTAAGTGTGTTTGAAAGATAGATTGAATAAAGTTCCAATTAACAAATTAATTAGTCTTGAATAAGAAAAAGAAAGATCATATGCAGACTTATGTTTGAATAAGATGTTTAGAATAAGTTTATATCTGTTTAATGTAGACTTTACTTAGTTTTATTTTGGTGTTCTCGAGAGGCTTATATCTAACTATTCTTTCATACATATTTTAGAATATGCATATAGGTTCATAATTAAGAGTTTTTATGTATTTCAATATGATTAAATCTGAATAACCCCTTTGATGTTTGTTTCAATAAATGAAGAAAACATAAAATGTTAAGTAATTAAATAAATAATTATTCTTTGGATATATATGTTTGGTTTTTCAAGAATGGTTGAATAGAGATTCTTAAATTGAAATGATTGATGTTTGGTTAATTTTCATTCAAATGAATGATTATGATCGGTCGACCGAATAATAGAAGAAGGTCTATCGATCGACCGAAGTAAAGGCTGAAGGCCTATCGATTGACTATACGAAGAGATCAGTTGATCGAATATAGCAAAAGTTGCAGATTACAAAGATGTTTTTTGACGTTATATAATGAATAAAAATGTTAATCACTGGACCGTTCTTTTTTGTCCGTTGGACAAACAGTAATATTATCATTGTCCAATGCATACATAAGAAATATTCAGTATAAATAAGTTATTCAATGTTATGTTTAGTACAATGTCAAAAACCCAAAAAGGTTTGAATAGCTATCATTTTATTTTGGATCTTACAAAGAGATTATTGAGGTTTATTATTTCAAAGTTTTTGGTCATCTTTTTACGAATCGCTTGTGTGAATTTATTTTAAAGTACTAACTGTTTACACTTTAGTTTTGATCTTTCGTTGAAGGTTTCTTGCATATTTTTCTTGTTTGGGTCATCTTATTAAAAAGCCTTTTTTTATTCACCAAACTGAAATTGAGTTAGGGAAGTTTTTGTTGTGTCATTGTCTAGTGAAATTAAGAGGTTATTCTCGAGCCTAGGAAAAAGAAGTGAGTGAAAGGTTATTCTTTATCCTATAAAATAGAGTGTATTAATCATTGTATTCTTTTTGGAAGTGTAATAATAACTAAATATCAACGGTGGTGTTGGGGACTAGATTAGGAACAAGTGGATATCTCTGAACTAGAATAATTCATGGTGTATTTCTTCTTTCTCTACTCTTTTATTTTCTGCACTTATATTATTACTTCTAATTTGATCGGTGAATTTGTTTATACTTCGACATATATTATTTACTAGTTCTATCTAAGAAGTTCTAAATTCTAATTCACCCCCTTAGTGCCATAATGAACCTAACAATTGGTATCAGAGCGAGGTCTCACATAGGCTTAATTCCAACGAATTAGTGAGTAAATATATTATGGCAAATATGCATAGTTTTGGATGTTCCTCTAGTCTAGAAGGTCACAACACACACAAAGATTTTTATTTTAATGGAAAAAAATGAATTGGAAAGTTAGAATGATTCATTTATTGATAAGGGAAAGTTTCGATCTATGGTTGTGTGTCTCTAAAAAGACCATCTTTCCTTCAAAGATGGTAGGAAACAAAGTAGTAGTTAAAGATGACAATGAACTAAATCTTAAAGAAAAGAGGTTAGTATCCCGAAATTTTAGAGCTATGCATGTTCTATTTTATGAATTGAGAATAGAAGAATTTAACAGAGTTTCTATATGTGAATCTGCCTATGATATTTGTGGCACTTTAGACATTATGCATGAAGGCATAAATAAAGTAAAGGAAACAAAAATTACCATGCTTACACATAAATTTGAATTATTTAAGATAACTCAAGATGAAAACATTTCTTCAATATATGCTCACTTCAATAATATTATTAGTGCTTTAAAGGGTATAGGTAAGACCTAATCTAATATGGATCTTGAGATCTCTAGCAAAAAAGTGGGAACATAAGGTGATGACGATACAAGAAGTGAAAGATCTCAACATTTTACCACTTGAAGGACTAATTGGTTCTCTACTCATCCACAAGATGGTACTAAAAGATACTTAAGAAGGAGTTGCAACCAAATAGAAAAACATCACCTTCGACGAACAAAAAAAGATGAAAGTGAGAATGAAGAATCATCCTATCGAAGTGGTAAAGAAGAATCCATAGCACTCATCACAAGAGGTTTAAGGAAGCTCATGTTATAAAAAGCTCCAATCCATAAAAAGGAAGGTAAGTATCCTAGAACTAAATAATCAAATGTAACATGCTTTGAGTGGTGAAAAAGGAAACATAAGTTTGCATTACCTACACCATTAAAAAAGAGAAAAGGAAGGAAAGAAAGAAAGGAAGCAAAGTAAGAATTGTAAAAATAAGGCATTAAAGGTGGGATGGAGTGAGTCAAGTGAATCCGAACAAATAGAGATTGTCATATGCTTCATAGCCCATAAGGAAGTAAGTACTGGTAACTCAAATAATGAAGTTCAAATTGAGTACACATTTGAGGAATTGCTAGAGTTTGTGGAAGACCTAACAAAAAAGGAGAAGAACTTGCATGATAAAAATATACAATCCATGAGAATGGTAGATGAGTAAAAATTAGAGAATGAAAACCTTAAAAAAGATTTAGATTTGATGTCTAAGGATAATGATGAATTGTTGAAGGAAAATATTGCCTTAAAGAGAGAAGTATAGTCACTTAAAGAAACTCTATCAAAATTTACAAAAGGCAAAAAAAAGCTAGGAACAATACTAAGTGTTCAAAAGATGGCCAATCATAAGCAAGGTCTATGATATAATGGAGCATCATCTAGTAAGACCATTTTCGTAAAAAGTAAGAACTTAGAAGATGATCCTAAATTTATTCAAAATACACCTTCTTTAATGAAAACTCATTCTAGAAATCATGTATTTATGTATACATCAAGACTTAAAAATAATTTTCAACGAAAATTTAATAATACTAGAACCTTCATTCAACCAAGGCAAAAGTCTTCTAAAAGTTTCTATTATAAACCAAAGAAGACATGTAGATCATTCACTCCTCTATTTTGCTCTTATTGTGACAGATATGGGCATCTAAAATACTTTTGTTATCATCGCTTGAGGGATGTAAATGCTTTATAGAATGGTCAAGAAAGGCACACTAACTTATTTACCCAAGACGATACGGTTACCAAAAGTTTATTAAAATTTATTTTGTACATACTGTAAAGAACGAAAAAGGATGACTATCATTGTTGAACCAAGCAAAACTAATAAAGATTTGACATCGAGTTTAAAGGTAACCAAATTTTAAGAAATGTCTATTAGAGTTGGTATGAATTAGCGTTCATCTGTTTGGAATTTTTTTTCTACATGTTTGATCCCTCAGTCGACCAAACATTAGTTCGGTTAACCAGTTGTTGCTCAGTCAATTGAATGATGGTTGATCAACTGAATGCCTTTATTTGGTCAATCGACTGATGGTCGGTCGACTGAATGCATCCTTCGGTCAATCAACTATCAGTCAACCGAATGTATTATTCGATCAATTGGTTGACCTAAAAGAATCGGTCAACTGAACCTAAAAATGCCTCATTAAAAAAAACCTTCTTCCTTTTTTCCTCGAATCTTCTCTCTCTTATTTCTCTCTTTTCATCCACCATTATTGATGTCATTAGAGCTTCTCCTTCACTGGTTCTTGTCCTTTGAGCCTCCAAAACACAAGCTTCTAGATTCTAAGGTCTCAAGTTATCATCCTCCTCTTTCTTCAACCTTGGATGAGCTCTCCCTACCACTGTCACTGCCCCTGTAGACTATCTTGGGTATCATTCATCTCCGCTAAATGGCAGGCTACTCTAAGACCATCTTTGTGATCCTGGTAACAAACTAATCCAAAGTTCTCTCCCATTTAGCTTTAAATGATCCAAGGTTGCATCAATTTTAGGTTTCTAGAATCCTCGGGTTTTTACACATTGAATTTGGTTATGAATTGGGAAATTAACCTGAATTTCTTCTGTTTTCCTACAATTGAAGTGTAATTAGGCTAATAAAACATTCAATTGCATGTTCATACTATGAATTTTGATTTTCCCTAATTTTCAGCTTTCTGTGATTAGAGTTTTCTTGAATTTCAGTCTATTTTGTGTGTTTTCTAAAATTGACCCTTTTAAACATCAATTAGATACTCACTTAAAGTTTTTATATAGTCAATTGTATTTGATTTAACTTAATTTTGATATTCCCAAATTTCATATTTACAATTTAGGTTTTAGTTTATTTTTTGGTAAATTTATTAAATTTTCAGTAAAATTAAAGTGCTTAAAATTAAATTAAATATTTGTTTGAGGTACTTGAACAATGACTTTTCATAGAAATGACAAATTTTCATATTTTCCCTAACATGTCTAAAACCTAATTTGAAGTCTAAGTGATCTCTTTTGATAAAGATGTTTTTTATCAATTTTAGATTTCAAAGGTTTTTAATTGTGAAATTAGTATGCATTTGAATTTATTTTTTAAATTTGATATCTTCAAATTGTCTTTAAATTTTAGAAAAATTTTCAAATAAGTTGATTATTGCAAAATTAAAGCTTGTTTAACTGTCTCATAAGCATAGCATACTCATATAGAACCTTATTTAGTTTTGACTCTTTCAAAAACCATTTGGTCACCCTTGATTGGTTGTATCTACTGGTTATGCAAATAAGTTTATCAGTTAGAACTGTTCATGCACTTTATCTATTCCTAGAGCCTCTTTAGGTGATTGCTATCTTTTCAAAACCTTTCTTTTCTACATAGCTTTTTACTTTATGGTTAGAACTCGAGATGACAGTATTTACAGGGGTAGAATATCTTCCTCTAGTGATTATTTAGATCATAATTCTGATGAATTCTAAGACTATGCTTCTCGACAACTCTCGGGAGACCTTTTTATTTCACCTACTAATTTAGATACATTCATAGAAAATGGCCTAGTTCATTATTTTATTGATAAAGGGTAGGGGTTTATCCTTACCCTTGTAGTAGAAACTTATCCCACAGTTGTAAAATTATTCTTCTGTAATGTTAGAGAGGTTAAGGAGAATAATGAATATATCATCTACTCCAAAGTACATGATATTCCTATTTTTCTATCAAGAGACATAATCAATAACATCATTGGAGCCCCATTCCCTCTATATTCTCTCACTATGATTATATGTCTAAATTTAGTTCCACCTACTCTTCCGCAAATACAGTTCAAAGTAATTTCAAGTTAGAAAATGAGAGGGGCATAACTGAAAAACCAAAGGATGTTAGAAACTTGAGCGCCATACAAAAATTCCATCACCTTTTAATCAAATATAATTTCCTCTCTACTAGTGGTCATTAGAATGACCTAGGCTACAATGACCTCCATTTTTCGTCTACCCTTATGGTCGGTGACAAAATTCACTTAGGGGACTTCATTTTCATAAAATGATTCATTTTGTCTGAGGCAAGAAAAGATGCCAATATATTCCCTATACCATTATTCTTGGCCACATCTTCCATTATTTTGACATTCCTATCATGAAAGATGACTTTATCATAACTCCCTAAAGCGTATGTAATTTCAAACTATTGGTTCACACATGACTCAACCTCATCAAGGGCAATGTTTATGCCTGTTCTGCCTACGACGACTTAGCATACATCTGAGCCCCTTAGTGACAATGCCAGAACTATGATTGCGGTTGGCCACATACAAAATTAGCTCAAATTATTCTATTTTTCATGCACAATTTAACAATTTAAATTGAGACCAACATTCGGCAAGCGTACCGGTCGAATCAAGTAATAAAGTGGA
>JAOXYD010150163.1:0-10515 GCA_028565735.1 Pinacopodium congolense | reverse complement strand
TTAAAAACTCATTTATTTGCTTAAGTTATGCTTAATGGTTAAAAAGGTGTGAAGTTGTTTAAAAGATAAGTCATTCTGCTTTATGTATATCAATTTTATGCATGGAAATCATTTCATGCAAGTTAGGTTGAAGTTTGAAAGAATATGAAGTTATCTAAAGTTATTTGTTAATTTACATGTTTGATTAATCATATAACATCTTAATGATTTGATTGATGATTGAATAATTAAGAAAAAGTGCCAATGATTGGATTTGATAGGTTAAGTAAGTTTTCATATGATTATAAACTATTTTGAATTAGATGATTTAATGATTTACTTGAGGACAAGTAAAAACTAAGTGCGGGGGAGTTATTAGGCCTTGAATTTTATGCCTTTTAGGTTCAATTTGATTTAATTTTAAGACCCACTGCTTCCAAATTAATGTTAAAGTGTCTCCCATCCGTTTTACTCATCAAGCCCGCAATTTAAGTATGATCCAAAAGTAGAATGGCAGGGTTTAAATGACATCATCCTACTCTCTATCAAGTCCCATTTTAGTATGCAGTCGGGATATTTTAGTTGCAACTTGCTCCAATTGCTTCCAACTTATGCCCACTTGACCTAGACACATATAAGAAGACTCAGAGACCAAGTTTGGAGAAGTTTTACTCAAATTGAGAGGGGAATTCAGATCAAAATCTCCCTTTCTCTGTTCTTCCTTTAATTTTTAGGTTTTTAGTTTGTTTTTCTTTTTCTAGCTTTGTAAATTATAATTTCCAGTTGTTTTAAAGATTCAAGAGTGTTCCTTGACGTGTTGGAAGGTTTTCTATCAATTGGTTTCATCATTTGGTGCTTCCTAAAATCAAATCCCTTGTTTTGTAATCACCTTGTTCTTATTTATGCAATATATGGTCTGCTTGATTTCAATATGAAAATTCTTATTTATTTGTGATGTTTAAAGATTAATTATAACTTAGGACAAGTCCTTGAATGTCTTGAGTGCACGATTAACACCTAATTGGATCATAATCTTTGTTTATTTGAGATCTTAATGCTTATTTTAAGTTGTCCACTTAGAATATGATTAAAGATGGTTTAGGATCCGATAATCTCTACCTAAATCATCGAAAATTTCAGTAAATAACATGATTTAATCCTTAGATCTGAGAAATCTACCTTGTTTATCATGAGGGCACTAGTCTTAGAACTAATTCTTAGGATTAGAACTTTTTGAACTTAATGTCTAATTGTCTATTAATTGATGCATGACCAAACTTAAATTTAGGTTAATTAGAGATAAGGCAATAACTTAATTATAGCATTATTTTGAGTTAGTGAAAGCCCTAGACTAGAGTTTCCAATCCATTTTATATGCCACTTAAGCCATTATGCCTAGTCCTGAGCAAATTAATCAATTGGTAATCTTTAGACAACTTAGAATTCAATTGAAGAGCTAGAAATTTTTTAGGAGATTTTAGAGTTTTTGAGTCATCTAACCCCTTTAGTTTTAAAGTCTTTAAGGTTCCTTAGATAATTATAAGCTAATTGCCCTAGTATTCACACATTTTCTCTGTGGGTTCGTCATTTCGGAGTCTTAAAAATACTCCTCTTTATTACTTGAGACCGGTACACTGCCGTATGGTTTATTAGAATTTAAATTGAATTTACATGAGAATTTAATAAATTATTTGAGATAAAATAGTGATATCAAATCAACTTAGCATCCACCGTCTCTTAGACTAACTCCGGCCCTTCCAACAATCTGGCATCCTCTATATCCCAACACACTGTATCTCTATATCATCTGCCATACAATACCTCAAATGGTATCATATCAATGATAGATTGATAATTGTTATTATAGGCAAACTCCATCAATGAAAAATATCTATCCTAGTCACCCTCAAAGTTCAGCACACAAGCCCTCATCATATCCTCTATTTTCTAAATCATACATTTTGATTATCTATCTTATTGAGGGTGAAAAATAGTACTCATATTTCACCTCATCCCCAGAGCTGTCTATAAACCTTGTAAAAATTGAGATGTAAATCGAGGATTTTGATCTGATACAATAGATATAGGAACTCTCTACAATCTCACAATCTCGTCAACATACAACTTAGCTAGCTTGTCTAATGAATCTATCTGTTGAATAGGGAGAAAATGAGCAAAGTTGGTAAGTCTATCCATAATCACCCATATTTAATCATGCCTGGGCCTAATACTCTATAAAATCCATCGCAATCTTCTCCTAGTTCCATGAATGAATAGCCAATGGTCTCAGATTTCTTGTGGGTGCCTAATACTCTGTCTTCACTTGCTGACAGGTCAAACATCTTGTTATAAACTCAGCCACATATTTCTTCATCGTCGGCCACTAGTTATAAAGCCTCGAATTCTGTTACATCTTCTTAGTATCGGAATGTATGGCATAAGGTGTACAATGAGCTTCCCTCATAATTTCCTTTCATAATCCATCAACATCTGGTACACAAATTCGAATTCCAATCACCAACACACTATCTGATCTTAATGAAAATTTAGTCTACTTACCCTGTTATACCCTTTCTCGTATGCGTAATAAATAGGAATCTTGAATCTATTCTTTTCCAATTCTATATCTCAAATCAGGTTGAATCTATAATGTAGCTAGTAAGCCACCCACATCATCAATATCCAAACGTGTAACTAAAGCCCTCAACTCCACCAACGGGGTCATACTATGTCCATTCAAACTAACCACTGAGCCTGAACTTTTCCTACTAAGAGCATACTTTACTGCATTTGCCTTCCTTGGATCATAATCAATAGTACCATTATAATCCTTCAGCTACTTAATCCATCTCCTTTGCCTCAAGTTCAACTCCCTTTGAGTCACAATATACTTGAGGCTCGTATGATTTATAAGGATCCAGAAAGTCTCTCTATATAAATAATGTCTCCAAATTTTAAGGGCATGTACAATTACTGCTAACTCCAAATCATGGGTGGGATAGTTTAACTCATATGGCCTCAACTGATGAGAAGCATACATTATCACCTTCCTATATTGCATTAATATATACTCTAAACCTATCCTTGAAGTATCAGTATATACCTCAAAACTACCATTATTAGATAGTAACACCAAAATAGGACTAAAAGTCAACCTCTGCTTAAGCTCCTTAAAACCCTACTGACACTGAGTAGTCTATTGAAATTGAGTCCATTTCTTTAACAACTTAGTTAACTAGCTGACTATCAACGAAAATCCCTGTACAAATCTCTGGTAATATCCAGTAAGTTCCAAAAAACTCCTCACCTCAAATACATCTTTTAGTGCCTCTTACTCCATAATTGCATTTACCTTCATAGGATCAGGCATCACGCCCTCAGGATACACCATATGTCCAAGGAAGAAAACTTGTTCCAACTAGAACTCGCACTTACTTAGCTTGACATACAACTGTCTCTCTCTTAAAATCTGTAACACTGCCCTCAGATGATGGTCATGCTCCTCTCTACTCCTCGAATACATCAATATATCATCAATTAACACTATCACAAACTGATCCAAGTACTCTTGAAAGGTCATGTTCATTAATGTCATGAAAACATTGGGTGCATTAGTCAATTCAAAAGGCATAATCAAGAACTTGTAGTGCCCATACCGAATACAAAAAGTTATCTTGGGAATATCTGACTCAATTACCCTCAACTGCTAGTATCCCGATCTCATATCAATATTCGAAAATATGACCGCTCCCTTCAATTAATCCAATAAATCATCTATTCTCAACAATAGGTACTTGTTGTTCTTCACCGTCATCCTGTTCAACTATCTGTAGTCAATGCAAAATCTCATACCACCATCCTTTTTCTTCGTGAACAATACTAGAGCTCTCTAAGGTAATGTACTCCGCCTAATGAAACCCTTCTCTATCAACTCCTTTAACTGTTTCTTTAACTCCTATAACTCAATAGTGGCCATTCTATAGGATGTAATAGATATTGGAACAACTCCAAGTAGAGTCTTAATGGAGAAATCTATCTCACGATGAGGCGGCAAACTTGGTGAATCATCTAAGAGCACATCTGGAAACTCTCTTACTATAGGAATGCCCTCTAACCTAGGAATCACCTCACTCACATCTATAATTTGAGCTAGATAAGCCTTACAACCTTCTAACATCAATTGCCTAGCAGCCAAAGTTGTAATCAAACAAGCTGGAACTATTCTTTGATCTCTCACAAACACCACGGTTAGCTCCTTCGAAGACTCCAACATCACTTCTTTAATAGAAAAATCAACAATAGCACGATAATGAGACAACCTATACATCCCCAAAATCACCTCAAGCTCCCTTAAGTCCATTACAATCAGATCAGCTAATAACTCCACTCCACCAATACTTACTATTATCCCTCTCCTAACACTGCTCACAACAATACAATCCTCAACCGGTATATGAACTCAAAAATCATACTCCAAAGTACTAACCACCCTAGGAACTCTAGAAGAAAACTCAAAAGAGATCTATGAATGGGTTGATCCTGGATCAATCAATACAAGAGTCTCTATACCAAATAAGAAGATAGTACCTGATATGACATCATTGGCTGCTAGTGCCTCATCTCGAGTCATATGACAGATCCTCGATTGTGCCTAACCCATAGCTAGAATAGTCTCAGGTGTACCAAATTCTCATCAAAATCCTTCGTATCCTTTACCTTGACCTCAACCTCGACCTCGACCACCACCTCTACCACCAGATCAATTACTACCTCCTCTACTCTACCGATGAACTATCCCTCCTACTCTTACTCCATCCCCTCTTGGACAATCCCTTTGAAAGTGTCCTGGCTCACTATAAATATAACATGCCTTCACATCCTCTCTTGCTCTCACTCCATCCCTTCTCAAAATGTCCTCGCTCACCACAGATATAACATGCATGCATAGACCCTGCTACTCCCCAACATACTCCCAAATGGTATCTATCATAAGTGCCATACCTAGGTCTCCCATCTCCTTAACCTAAAGATCCTTAATATCCCTGACTAGTTCATCTTCCCAATCCTACAAAAGATGCACTAGTAACACTGTGTGTAATAGTATCTCTCCCTAATCTACCCTAAATTCCTCTTGTACTCATAACTAAGATTGACTCCCAGCTCTCCTCACATATCTACTCCCCTCACTCGTCTGATGCTCATCTCTCCTCTTTAAGTCACCTCTCCTCCTAACCATATTTAATACTCCCTCAACTCGAAGTACATAAGTCATAAGTGTCTTGAAATTAGATACCACTATCCCCAATCCTAATCTGATCTCCATACGTAAATTATACTCAAAGTAAGAACATCTATCCTCCTGATCTACTATGGAATCTCTTACATACTTGGATCAAGCTATAAATCAAGCCTCGTATTGAACCACACTCATTCCCTCAGTCTGAATCAAATTTAAGAACTCTCTCTTCTTTATATCTCAATAGATCCCCAGGGTGTGCTTATCCTGAAGCACTCGCTGGAACGCTTGCTAAGTCACTACCCTCGGCTTGTACGTCCTCTTTAATAACATCCACCAATCCAAAACATCACCCTAAAACAAGGATGTTAGATACAACAACCTCCTCTCCTTAGTAGATTCCAACCTATCCAAAATAAGTTTAGTTTATCCCCACCAAGCTTAATCTCCACAGGATCTATAGTGCTCTTAAAATCAACTACTCCCATCTAACGAATCCTTTTAAAGTTGCAATCCACTCTCGGCTCCCCGTTACTTGAAGCTGTAGTTATAACCTGCTGCATCATCTAAAAGATAAAAACATATAACATAGTATTAGTACTATCTCTTGAAATTATCTTACATAAGATAAAAACATAGTATCAGTTTTTCCTAATCACTCAATTTATCCCTGGAAACGTATACCTGCTCTAACACCACAAAATGTAGCACTCCCTATCTTCAATCCCATTATTATTGTCATAAGAAAATCATTAAAAAAATTATGGAACATTACTATTATTAAAACTGTAAACAGTAACTAATAGTTGTAAAAGTCTGTCTGTACAACCCTAAATATAACATGCAACAGTATATAGACACAAAAACTCAAAGACCAAATAACTATACAGATCTTATGCTTCTGGCCCCACCTAGTCTTCACAAATAAATCTGGAGCACTGAGGTTATCACCACTGACTCTATCACCCGAAAAAAAGTAGTGGCAAGGGATGAACTGTCAATTCAATAAGGGTCACCTAATGGTACCCTTATATATATATATATATATCTCAATATACAATAAACAAATAAATGATTAAATAACCACTATACAGAACATGCATAAGTTAAATGCATCATTTAGAAATACTCAATACACATTCACAATATTATGATTATGCTCAGTTATATTATCATTTCCCTTTCTTATCTCATTCTGGGTCCTGATAAACCTAGTAGGCTAACATTCAATTGCCTGTCAGCTCGTCTCATCATCAATATCTCATCATTGTGTGGAAATAAAATCACAATATATCTATCGACACAGGGTACCTCTCTAGCTCAATCATAGCGAGTAACCCAGTACAACTCCAGTACCTAGCCATTGACTCAAGGTATCCCCAGGACTCGGGATGACCTCGGTACCACTTTGGTACTTAGTCATTGGCACAGGACATCCTCAAGACTTAGGATGACTCGGTATCTACTTTATGGATAGGCACCTAGCTACATCTCATTCAGAGCTCATCATCTCAACAATATCAAAGACCATCGAACATAGCCTATCCTAAACAAGCCATTAATCCATCATATTACTTTATCTATATCTATAATAAACCAGTCTCACAACTAAGGAATATTAATGCCACATGCCATATAATGCAAAATCATATATGAATGTTACTTTCTCAATTTCTCAAATAGTATTGTTAGGGGTTAAATTGATAGAGTTTTAATGATTAATTTGTTGAATTATGACCCCTAATTTAGTGCTTAGTTTTTCAATTGATGTCATATTACGTTTAATTTGCAGGATGGAGCTTAATAATAAATATTGAAGCAAAATCATAAAGAAATCATCTTAGTTCTGACCATTAACGACCCTTTGGTAGGGTGCCGTTGATTGAAGAATAAGGGGTCATTAATGGGTACTGCATTTAACCACTAACAGCACCCTCTCATAGTGCCGTTATTAGGAGGCAAGGTGTTGTTGTTCACCAGAATCAATAATTTCAACTTCAAATCTTGAAGGTTTCAACTCTGGCATGTCTCCAATTAATTCCCCTATCCCCTAGCATATGTGGGGAGTCTCCAGAGTCTGTATACAACAAGAAAAACACAGAAAATACGGATCTAATCTAGAGAATTCATATCTAACCTTAGATAGAGAAGCTCTTGCTTCTCTCTTACATTTTATTAGATATTTTAGGCTTCAAACACTTGTAATTTGAGTTTTATAGTGTATTTTGAGTTGTTTTTTGTTGAAGAATTTTTCTGAGACATATATTTGAGTTTTTAAATCCTCATATGGGGTTTTCTAACTCAGATCATTACTTATACTTTCTTATTTTTTGGATTAATCAAAGTTTATGTTCTTATGTGTATATTCTTGAATGTTCTTTGACTTTCTTGCTAGATCTTGTGGATTTCGAAGCTGTATTGATGTCCAGATCAAATTAAGAAATTCGAGACTTTTCCAAAAGCTTTCTAAACATGTTTTGTAACTTCTAAACTACTTTTTTCAGCTTATATTTGTAGATCTATCAAAGTATGTGGCTTAAGATGCATGTTTTATATGCTTTGATGATTATATGGGCTTAAATATATTTCCCAACTTCGGATTTCTGTTTTAATGTTTTAGAAGAGTCTGAATGCATGTAATAAGGTCTGATTTTATTTATTAAAGCTCTTAAAGTTCTAATTTTGCCCTGATCAATTAAGATTAGAGTGAAAGATAATTTAGGATTCGAGAAATCTACCTAAATTGTTAGAAAGATCAATAAACAACATAAATCAATCAAGGCATGACCAAATTTTGATTATTTGTGAGAGCTAAAGGTCTGAGATTAAAAGTCCAAAACTGACCTTCTTGAAATTAAAGCCCATTGGCTAGACTTAAAGCATAACCAAACTTTAAACTAAGTTTAATGGAGAAAAGGCATAAGGCTTAACCATAGCTTTGTCTTGAATTCGTGAAAGAACTTTAATATGCCTTTGAATGTGTATTTAAGCTCAATTAAGTCATTAATCACTTATCTAGAGCTGGATTCCACAAGTTTACCATTTTCAGTAATTTTATAAATTATTTTATAATTCAAAATTGCAAAGGTTTGAAGCATAACTAAGACAGTTCTTTAATTTTATCTTTTCGTCTTTTAATCAATTAATTTATAATTTCTTAGATAATTGTAATCTAATTAATCTGGTAATTAACTTAAGAATTATAAACATTTTCCCCCGTGGGTTCGACACTTGGAGTCTGAAAATTACTCCACTTTAATACTTGTTCGATATGTATATTTGTCTTTCATCACGTTGGTTTTGTCTTAATCTCATTTTGGTTTTTAAAGTAAAATCGGTTTACAAAACTCTCATTTTTAATCATTCAACCAATGAACAACAGAAGCACATGGATGATATAATGCAAAAGCATATGAGGCAAATGTCTAACAAGGTAAGTATGTTGCGTGATGTTGGTCATGAGCTTTCTAATGAACAACAAGTGTAGGCTGTGATTCGTTCACTACCTTAAAGTTTGGAGCATATGAAGATGAACATAATTTATCATGAAAACATCAAGACAATGGAAGATGGGGTGAGGCATCTAATATTAGAGGAAGAGTATCTTGAAGTCTCTAAGATTCCTTTTAAAGCTTATGCAGTTGGTTCTTGTAGCATCCCACTCTTATTGGACACCTACCCGACATTTTGATGAATATATGAGTAAATACCCTACAAGGGTGGCACGCTAGAGCAATTACAGTAGGCATCATACATCATAATCAGAAGGAACATAGACATCAAAACTCATATTTTATTAAAACAAATTCTATTTATCCATCATTATATACTGTACATAAGCAGAAAATAGAACAAAAACATGCTATCTAGACTCTTTAAGAATTCAGCTGACTAACCTCTAATCCATGATCAGTCTGTAAGTACGCAGCTCTCACTCTCTCCACACTATCTTAAGCTTGGAGTCAAGCTCCCTCTGACCTGAAATGTTGAGTGGGGTTAGTTTTCAGGGAAAACTCAGTGAGTGGCCATCATCGATGTGCTCACTCTATCCATACATAAGCATATAACACAAAATAAATCACATAATCATCACAATTAAAATCACGTTTCTCATGTGTTTAGCATATCAAAGTATGATTATACAATGGTATTTTATCATGCGAGAACACAATTACAAATGCATATGAGACTTGATTTTCTTTTTCTTTTGTTGTGACTTTATGTCATTTACTATCCCATATCAGTAGCTGATACTGGGCTCATTCTTTAGGTATTAACCCCAATCCGTAGTGGAAAGCGGGTCCACACATATCTGAGCCTGAGCTCGTTCCAACTACAGGCATAAGCCCCACACTAAACTGCGGCTAGCCTGGTCACTTCAGTCACAACGTCATTAATGTGATCATGCACTTTATGAATGCAAAGAAACTTGTTACAAATCAGACAAGTAATCAATCAAGTAGAATACATATATAGTTCGTATTTTCTTAATCATCAGACCTAAGTCTGGCATCCAACCCATGGTTGGAAATCACACAGTATCAGACAGTTTCAATCAAATCAAAATGAGAGCACATGTAAAACACATAGGTCTCAGAATTCACATACAAGTCAGCACTCTTAATGTATTCCCAATACCAAACATCATCGGACACTCAGTGTCTGAAAATGGCAGTAAACACACCACCTTATACCTCCATATTATATATATATTCAGATCAGTTTTCACAATTTCAAAAATATAAGCAAAAATAACTTAATTAAACACATCATATAGAGTGATTGTGCACTCTAGTCTAACTCACAGAGATCTCCAAATATTCAACGTCTGGCTATTCGGGAGATGTTTGGATTTTGCTCACTGTGCTCTCCTATAATTGCATGACATACACACATTATTATTGGTGCGACTACATAATAACCAATTATGCATGTAGGAATATATTATGAACAATGCATGCTCGATTCATATTTAATCACTTTTGATTGACCTTATTCATACATATTAATTCCAAACATCCAATCTGTATTCTATATCATCATTTTAGAATTAACATTTATCAAATCTTCTAACATTCTATCTTACATTTATTCAAAGTCTCATTTCCGAAGTTCACCATGATCACGTGTCAGAAAAATATGCATAACTTTCAATATACTAATCCAAATGACATGCCACTTTCACCATAATCAATTGAAGATCCATATCTACATCTTTCATGCTTTACGCTTGTTCTCAGTGAGTCTGTAAGTGCCTCAAAATTAGGACGTAACATTCTATTCCAGATTTTGGGTTTCAC
>JAOXYD010150153.1:0-10515 GCA_028565735.1 Pinacopodium congolense | reverse complement strand
TTCAATAGATTTGGAGTGCCTCGAGCGATCATAAGTGATGGAGGGAGTCATTTTTGTAACAAGCCTTTTGAAGCTCTATTAAAAAGGTACAATGTGCATCACCGAGTGGCAACTCCTTACCATCCTAAAACTAGTGGCCAAGTGGAAGTGGTGAACAGAAAATTGAAGAAGATTTTGGAGAAGGTGGTGAGCACTTCTAGAAAGGATTGGGCTTTAAAGTTAGATGACACCTTATGGGCTTACAGGACAGCTTACAAGACACCCATAGGTACCACATCATATCGACTTGTGTATGGTAAAGCTTGCCATCTACCATTGGAGTTGGAGTATCGGGCCTATTGGGTAGTAAGAAAGTTGAACATGGATTGGAAGCTAGCAGGTGAGAAGAGATTGTTACAGCTTGATGAATTGGAAAAGTTGAGATTTGATGCTTATGAGAATGCCAAGTTGTACAAGGAAAGGGCAAAGAAGTGGCATGATACTTACATCAAGAAGAAAGAGTTCAAGATTGGGGACTTGGTGCTTTTGTTTAATTCACGACTTCGGTTATTTCTTGGAAAGCTCAAGTTAAGATGGAGTGGATCCTTCAAGGTTATTCAAGTGTTTCCTCATGGAGCTTTAGAGTTGGAAAATGATAAGGGTGAAGCATTCAAGGTTAGTACCTTCATGAGTGACTTCTAATGTATGCCAAATATCTGTAGTTGTTTCATGCATAGACACTATTGAATTAATTTCTACTTAATGCACAAAATGGAATATGAACAGCTTTACTATTTAGTGAAACTAGCCGTTCATCTTCTACATTCTGCTCATCTTTCACTTTAAGAACCTTTTGAACATTTTCTAATTTAGGGGGAATGTATTGCCCTTCATTCACTATATCCCATACTTTAATGTTTTCGGATTGAAGGAAAAACTTCACCCTGGTTTTCTAATATAAATAATCATTTCCATCAAAGAAAGATTCCTTACTAATTTTTTCACCCTTATGACTACATGAACCTAGGAAATGTGTCATAATAAATGCTTACTCACAGTTTTTGCTAGAAACTAATGCAAATATGAGACCAAGCTCTAATACAAATTGTAAGTCCTAAAGAACTCAATAAGGGGTGAATTGAGTATAACAAAACTTTATTACAGAATTAAAACTTAACACCCAATCAATTTGATTTAATGAGATATGAAAGGGTGAATGCTAAAATGATAACACACAATAATCTAAATAAAGAGAGTAGAGAAGAGAGTGAAAGGCATACAGTTTGTTAAAGAAGTTCACCTATCCCAAAAATGAGCTGTGTCTCCTCTCCAACTACTTTTTGGATAATATTCTTTACTAACTAAAGTAAAAACAATTACAATCTTTTTTTAGGCAAAGAGTAGCTTTTACAACCAATTTTTTTCTAGGCAAAGAGTAGCCTTAACACAATAATGTTTTTCTAGACAAAGAGGAGCTTTAACCGTCCAATATTTTAAGGAAAAGAGGAGCCTTTTCAATCTTCTTGTGAAAGGTGAAGAGTAACCTTAATTTTTATATAGGAAAGAGAAGCCTTGACACACTTAACTAACCTGACATTGCAAATACTCCCTTTTTAATAACTAAGGACACGTATAAATGTGTTTCACTTAAGGCACAATCAAACTAAGGATTCCAATGCTTTCAATAATTGAATGAATGATCAATAACATAAATGAAAGCTTAAACAAGCTTAATATGGCAGATTTGATGCATACAAAATCTTGTATGATAATGTAATACAATCTAAAATGTTTACTTAATCCAAATTTGTATAGATTTAATAGATAGGAAAACTAATACTTCCCAAAAATTAAATAAGCCTATAAAAATTCAATCAAATATTAAAAAATAATCATGAGATTTAAAGCAAATAGATAGTTACAATTTGGAAGTAGACAAATCAGATTTGAATACTTAAATATATATAAGAAAGCAATCACACGAAATCTGGACAGATTTGAGCAGTTTGCAAATAGAAGCCCTAAACAAAAGCTATAAGTGCCCAAAAATCAAACTAAACATACCTGGATAATCCTAAGATCATAAACAAACTAAACAAAGCAAGCTTATGCACACATAAATGATATATATAATAAAAATATACAGTTAACATAAGAATAGAAAAATAGTGACAGTTTTGGTGTATCTGACAAACGATTTTTAAAACAACTCAAATAGCCTTCCAACAATTCGAAACAAAATTTTAACATACTCTAGAACACAGCAAAAGTAATAAACTAATTGTTCCACAGTTTTAGAAGCTTATTACGAAGTCCAAAAAAATGTTGAAAGTTCTGATAGATAATTATGGACATATTCGATACTTCTGAAGAGAACATACTTTAAACTCAATAAATAATCTTTCAAAAATAAAAACAAAAACCACACACCTTTTATAAACTTAAGAAAACACAAAAGAAACAAAATCAACATTTTGGGAAAACCTATAGGTATCGAAAATCAATATCTAAGATGGATCAGAACAGATAGAAACTGATTTGGTAGGTTTGAGAATTTATGCTCCAATCTATCAATATAATCACTCCATAAATTAGAAACTATGATCCATCATAATCATACACACCTATGCTAACAGAAAACACAAATTTCGAAATTAACCAGACAAATATAAGATGATAGGGATAAGGGAAAATTGAAACAGTGCAGAGAAAGATAGCTTGGAGAGATTGGAGAAGTTGATATATCAATTTTTTTTTAGAGGTAGAAAATGTGAGTTGAGAGTTTGGAGAGGTTTAGGAGGCTGATAGGGTTTTTTCTATGGTTGATTGTGTTTTTTCTTAAACTTTTTATGGTTTGTCCTGATTTAATTCTAAATAAGGAAATATAGAAGTGTTAGAGATAGCTTTGAGTAATATTTCTTCTTAAAGCTTCAATCAATGTTTTGGGTGCTTAAATAAAATAAAATAAAATTTTGGTACACTCTTATGACCTTAGGAAAATGTGTATGACAATTTTGAAGCAATATAAAATGATTTGGGTACTGAAAAATTAGATTGAATGATAATAATTCAAATGTTGACATATTTAAGGTATGTCAATGAAGGGTTTAAATCAAACAAATTTTATTTCTTAAAATGCAAAAAAATGGCTAAAGCAATTCTTAACTGTCTAAAAATTGAATAAGACTTCAAAAAAGATTTAAAAATAATTTTAGACCATATGCATAATAAAAATGATTCAATAACTATGTTATGAAACTTTATATCACTTTTAAAAACTATGTACAATGCATGATCAAAATTGAGCCCCTAGGTCAATTGTATAATAAGTATAACTTACAATTTAATGCAAGACACCCTAAATAAGGTCTTGGTACTTCCTTTTTTTTTTTCTTCCTTTAGCTTCATCTTAGCCCTTCAAACTTCAAGCTTTACATATGGAATCATCTTGAAATAACCTATCTTTGAATTTCACCATGTAAACTCAAATCATTAGCAATAATGATGTTTTGTTATCATCAAAATCAATATTGGAACCCCCTTGATTCAACACAAAGTTTGAATGACTTTATGCTCTTAATCACTTTGAAGATTAATTGATAGGATTTTGTGCCTATGTTTGATTTTTACCTAAAGATAAGCAAAGGTTTAAGTATAGGGAAGTTGATATGTGTGGTTTTAAGTTATGTTTCTAGGTTATTTTTAGGTGTTTTAAGTATTTCTTTATTTTTTATCTTTATTTTATTTAATCTTTTGCATCTTTTCAAAATATTTGATGTTTTTAATTGTTTCTTTATCTTGTCTAATGTTTGAGGGTGGATTTTGAGTTTGTTTTATGGATGGATTAATGTAGGTTGGTGTGTAGTTTTGTAAGTAGAAAATTTCATAGTTATATGTGTTTCAAGTTACTTGGGACATGAATTACATGGACTTATAGAGCTCAGATGGTTAGGAAGCTTGGCAGGGAGCAAGATCAACATGTGAGGAGGTTGTAGTTTAAATTTTAAGTCACTCAAAGGTCAGGAGCAGAAGTTATGGCCAAAAGAGCGAAGGGAGCAGATAGATGTCAAACAGTAATGCATGATCATGCACATGCACGATCTTGCATCATCTTATAACCAAGTTTCTGTCACCCTCGTGCATAAGAATGAGGGTGATAGGCGTAATTCATCATGAATAGCCCAAATATGAGATTTTAAGTTAGTGCAACCCCATTTGATATATTTAAGGGCTCTAAATCCTAGGAGCATCTAATAATCATTAGAGGGCTTTCAAAAGAGGCAAAGAAAAGGTTTTTGTGGCTTCTAAAAGAGGAAAATAAGACATCATCCCAAGAAATCAAGAAAACTGTTTAGCGTCCAGTTTTTCCAATTTCCTTGGAGTAGAGAGGAGGACTTCAAAGCTTCACCCAGTTTTTTATTTCTTCTCTTTATTACTTTCTAGCATGAGAAATATGAATGTTGTTGGATTATTTATGATTATAAGTATCTAAAAACTTTATAGGAGTTATTTTTTTAACTCTTTTGTGAAACTCTTGCTTTTTGATTCAATGAATGAATGTTATGATATGTATTTATTTTATATCTTGCAATATATCGAGAGAGTGAGCTTGGGCATTCATGTTAGGTAGTGCAAGGGAAGAAAAGGAGGGATAGAGTGGCTCCTAATCTTAAATCTTGACTATAAAATTACTACAGTTCGCCTAATTAATTGTTCTTTATTTGTTTGATTAATTTTATATTATTTTCTAGTTTTTAGCATTTGAAATTATTTCTTAAACAAAGTATAACCTAAATTGAGTGGTGACTAAATACAATCCTCATAGGATAGGTGCTGTTATATTATAGTTATACGACTCGTATACTTATGATATAGCATAAAGTTATTGAGTATTTATCCACTCATATAAATTGTCTCATTAGTGACATATCCTCCATCTTTACTTTTGAGAAAAATAAATTAAGAAGTTCCATTGGTCATATAACTTGAACATTTATTATCTAGGTACCATTTGTTCCTTTTCCTTGTAATGTATAAACAAAGAGTTTATTTTATTTTAGATGTACACTAGTTTGGGTCCTTATGAGTTAGTAATTTTGTTTTTATTCTAGCCTATTTTCCTTGTTCCATCATTTTTCTTATCATAATAAAATCTTTTAACATGTCCAAAATATCCATAAAAGGACAAATCTTGGGTGAATGATGGTGAGTCCTATATATGTGACCATATGCATTAGTCGTTCTTCCATTATAAGTTCTCATGTGCTAATGCAGCCTAGGTATATGATATTGGGTCCTAATATAGGTCTTATGTCTAACTTGTTAAGATGCATTTCTAAGTCTAATCTTTGGACCATAGATGGAAGTATTAAACTTTCTTCTAAGTTACGATCTATATGTGGATGTAGTAAGTTTATGGGCCTTGGGTATATGCTCATCATCTAAGTTCTTTCCTTTGATAAAAGTAGTCTTGCTATTTAATGGTGCATTTCCATGGGTATAACCTATACCACGTTTATCATTTGATGCTTTTTGTGCACCTAGCATGTGTTTTAAGTTTTCTTTTCCTTTAGTGAATTTTGATAAAGAATCTTTAAAGCTGTCTATTTCCTTTTTCAATGACACATTTTTTATATATCAATTTTAGTGTATCACCAATATCCATATTATTTGATTTTACAATGCTGTGTAATTTAATTTTTAATTGCTCCTTCTTTAATTTACATTCTTCTAGCAATTTTGGCCTTTCCTTATATTTAAAAGATAAATTTTTATTTTCTTAGTTCAGAATTCTAACCATTGAACTAATTCATCATAATTAATATAAATAAAATAATCACTTTCATTATAAAAAATAGAACAAGATGACACCTCTTCATTTTTTATGGTAACTCTTCATTTTCCATGAAAAAAATCATAATCACTTTCATTTTTAGTTAAATTGATATTAGAACAACATGACAGAATAATAGGATATCATTAAAAAAAGGGAGGTGAGTAATTTTGGTAGATGAACACTTATAATGGTATTTGAAAGTAAAATTATTAGAGGTATTATTCAAGAGAATTAATTATGGTATTTCTATTCCTAAAATAAAGAAGTAAGGTGACAATGGGTCCCTATACCTAAGACCACAAGAATTTTTAAACTACTTAATTGGTTCCCTATTAATAAGGATGGAAAAGGAGGGGGTTGTGATACCTTTTTTAAAGAAATATGAAAAACCATACAACTCTAGGACCTTAATGATGAAATCCCAATGGAATGAGTCTTATGCCTTTCTATAGTCTACCGTTAGAGTACATTATTTTTCCATTATCCCTATAACAATCTCTTAATATCTCTTAAGTTAGCAAAATATTATATCGTATTCTCCTTCCCTAAATAAATGCTAACTAGTGAGGACTAAAAATGGAAGTTAAGATAAGTTTGATTTTATTTTCTAACAGTTTAATAATCACCTTGTAAATGAAGTTGTAACAAAAGATTAGCCTATGATCAGTGAAGGATTTAAAACCTTTAGAATTCAAAGATAGAAAGGTGGATTTAAACTATTTAAAGAGTTTCCCTAAATAGAAGAAGTTTTGGATTATTATTGAAATGTATCTCCTAATAATATCTTAGGATTTTCTAAAAAAATTAAACATTGAATCCATCAAAACCCAAAGCTTTATCAATATTGGGGAATTGCTTGAGTTACAAGTTTGACAATGGAGTTGTTAGAATGTTTAGCATATGTTGAGTAATGGTTTTCTTTATCAAAGATGATAATAGCTGGTCATTAAGAGGTGTAAGTCTCCCTTGTTCCTATTTGATAGCAAGGAATTGCAGAAGAAATTTCTGTCATTATTCACTTCCTTAGGCCATAAATTCCTTGATTTTCTTTTTCCAAGGAAAGACTCATGGTTAACTAAGGCTTGTAGACAACTTTAAGTTGTAAGCCTTTCTTTTTCCCTTAGATCTTGATTAGAGGGATCACTTATTGATAAGGTCTGAAAGATATTATGAAGCCTACAAGGCCATTTAAGTCCCTAATAGAGTCTCAATTTAAAAATTTTCAACTTTATTTAAAGTTTTGATTTTTTTTATTATAATGAATATTAAAAAACCTTTGACTATAGTAGACCAAGCATTTTCCACCATTTGATGAAAGGATTATTGGTTTTTTAGAAAGTTAAAAAATCTGAAAGTAGTGTCTTTATTGATAAAAGTTTGGTTTAAAGTATACGGATTAGACAATGATCAGAACTATTTAGCAAAGGAAGTGGGCATATAAAGAAGGGAAGGTTTAGAGCTAGTTTTTGTTTACATTAGCTATATCATATTTCTTAGAGACTACATTAGAGCCACTTTGTAAATTTAAGGTAAGAGAGGCCATAATTTATAATACATTGACTTAAATCATGAATGGCCTAAGAGTTTGAAAAATATAGATTAGAGGTCTAAAAATAATCTCAAATTATATTAAGATCCCTAAATTGAGTGAAAGTTTTGAATAATTGGATGCATAAAGGATTTTGGGTGTTTCCCAAAGCTATTTCCTAAATAGAGAGTTATTTGAGCCATATGCCATTGAGATAATCAAGGATGAAATAGATTGAACTAAAGTAACATCAAAATCGATAATTTGATCATTATATAGAAGGGTAGAACAATTAAGTGTTCAAGGATCCCAAGATACCAAAATTATCCCATTATTTACAAAATATAGATTGTTGACCACAAGCCATTTGTCAAACATATTTTCAATTATCTTGCTTATATTATGAGCCTTGCGTAATAATTTTTTTTCACACCTAACTATTTTTTTGGGAAAATTAAGTCTCCTAGAATTATAGGATGGGAAAGACATATAAAAAGGTTTAATGGCTTTACCATTTATGTCTAGTTCTTTTTTTACCTACTATTTTGCCTCTTAGAGGAGGACTCAACTTGGTAACTAGATTCGTGGAGTAGGTATCTTGAATGGGTGGAAATTCACCATTAAAATATAATAATATAAAAATTATTGGAATTAGAAATATCTATTACATAATCTAGTGGTTAATGTTGGTCCATCTAATTTGAAGCATTTTGATTTGCTGTTAGGTGATCACTTTAAACATCTTCTATAGGAGTGGTGGTATGTATTAGCGGCTCCTCATAAGGCTTCTAGAAGATGTTTGATGTTTGTCCTATAAAAGTTGCTTGAAGAAAGTTTGTCTACTCTACAATCTTTTTTCCGTTATCTAATTATGCAATTGATTTTTTTATTTAGAATTAATTTCTTCACAACATCATAGATACATTTCCACACATTAAATCACTATAACAACCCATGAAAGATCCCTTACCAATCTCTTTTTAGGTTCTTTTCCTAAATTTTAACCCCTCTATTGAGATACAATCATAAAAATTCTAATTATTACATCTTTCTTGTTTACTTCCCATTGTAAACCATCACTTTACACATTTTAAGAAGAGTTTTTTCAAGATCCACTTCCATACTGATTGTAGCATAGCTAATCCTCTTTATTTTTACCGTCATTTCATCTATATGGATGGATTTACTATTTCACTAAAAATGTAACTCAACCCTTCCACGTTCCAATACTTAATGGTGGTATTATGAAATTCGAGCCATATTGGAATAATTGTGATCTCTTTTTTGTTGGTAATAAAACCCTTTTCCTATTCTTTGAGAAAAATCAATCTACCACTAATATGCTAGGGCTATGCTCTAAAATTGATTTGATTCCTTCTAAATTCAAAATGGGAATATATCTTCTTAATTTATTAACACAAGAAAAATCAATCTACCACTAATATGCTAGGGCTATACTCTAAAATTGATTTGATTCCTTCTAAATTCAAAATGGGAATATATCTTCTTAATTTATTAAAACATTCTCCATACTTAGTTTTCCCCCATATTCTTATAGTTAATCTTTTAACCATTAGAAAATATATTGTTCTTCTATGAAATAACCCATGAATTAGTTTTTCAATTTTTACACACCTTTTTTAGATATTTTTGACAAACGACTGACCTAAAATACTCCATCATATAAAGGATGGTAAATTAATGTTGCTAAGCCACATATTTCCATATCATCACTCAACATCAACAATCAACTCCTAAATAGTTGAGGACCTTCTTCTAAAAGTTTTTCCTAACTAATAATAGGAGAGAAAGACTATGATAAGTTAGGCTAATTTTTATTAAAAGATTCCATGGTCCAATCAAATCTCCAATATAGGATTAAGCTTGTTGGAAGATGGCATTTTGGGATCTTAGCTTAATGCTTTCCTTCTTATTGAAATTCCTACAGATAAAGCTCTACTTAAGTACACCATTTGGAGTTCCTTTTATAGATAATCAAATTTAGGAAGGCTTAGTATAGGACTTAACACAAATGACTTGGGGTTAATAAGTAAAGAAAGAGTTGACTTTAGGCTTAGGCAATGGCTAGGATTTCGAGAATCAAGATAAGGGGGTCTTAGGAACAACTTTAGTATCCATTCCCTAACAAACTTTAAGGATGAGAGCCTGAGAGAGTGATCAAAATACAGTGCTCATTCTTTCATCTAGGTTTAATAACCATCAAGAAAATGATAAGGTAAGAGAGCACTTGAGTGAAATATAGTAAGGCAAACATTATAGAGAAGCCACGACTATGGCAAACATTAGTGTTAACTCCTCTTCACATCCCCTAATTCCAATGCTTAAAGCATAAAATTGCCATTTTTAGAGCCTTAATATGAAGACTATGTTCAAATCTTAAGAGTTATGGGACTTTATAGAGAATGGGTTTAAAGAATCAAAGGAGAATCAAGCAATCGATCCACATGTGTAGGAAACCAAAAGAAAGAAGTAAAAGCTCTATTTCTCATCCAATAGTAGGTGATGATCAAATTTTTCCTAGAATTACAGTAGGCACAACTTGCACTCAAGCATGGGAAACTCAACAATAATAATATATGAGTGATAAGAAGGTAATTCCCATGAAACTGCAAAATTTGTTTCATGATTTTAAACATTAACAGCGTAAGAAAAAGAATATATATAAAAGAATTTTTATCTATAATGTATAAAGTCATATGGTGAAAATATTAGTAATGAAATTATAGTGAGTAAACTGTTAAGAAGCTTAACTAAAAATTTGATTGTGTAAATGTTATAATTGAAACTTCTAAGGACTTAGCTAATCACACTTTGGACGAATTGATGAGTTTTTTACTAGCAAGACTTATCTAATTATACTTTTGATGAATTTATGAGCTCTTTATAAGCCCATGAAGATAGGATTAGTATATCCCATAAAAAATTTTGAGGACAAGTGGTGATGCTATCACCTGTGACTAAATATAAAAACCAACTTTCTACAACACAAACTAATGTAGTAGTGGAGAGTTGGGATTGTTCCCATGAGGAATCTCAACATTAATAGTTATGTAATAAAAAAAGTGGAGATTTAAATCGTGAATTAAACAAAATTTAATCAAAATATTAAATTAAAAATAACTAACAATGAAACAATAAAAATTAAACAATT
>JAOXYD010150142.1:0-10516 GCA_028565735.1 Pinacopodium congolense | reverse complement strand
TGTAGGTTCAGATAGGAAGATTTGAAGTATGGGACAATGACAACCGCAAGGGCCAATGAAGAATGTCCTTTGTTTGGGAATGCATGTTTGAGTTGTATGTCATAATTTATTTATTATCAGTTTGTAAATATTATAATACAAAGGGTGTATTTGAACTTAAGGTTTACACAATTTTGTTAAAGAGTTTGGAATGTAATAATCATAATTCAGATAAATTCAGTGTACTAGTTAACTTCTGTCTATTGATTGTTTAAATTTTGGTAATATTATGTATTAATTTAATATGTTTAAGTCCTATCTTTGGTAATACTAGCCTATCCTTTCAAGGGTTATGTGGGTGTTACAAGAACTACAATACAATGGGTTAAGTTTCCCTATACGATAGGTTGGCCAAACTGTTGTATTGGGTCTAGAAGCTTGCCTCCTTTGCTCCTAATCACTCCAATTTAGTCTAAACCTCCTCAAACTTTCTCCCAATTCATCATGTACCTAAGTTTAATAAAAATAACTCCCAATTGGTGCAATTAATGCATTAAATGGGCAACAACATAGCAAATTATGCATCCAAAATCAATGTAAATCAACTATTAACAACACCCCCTACAATTGAATTGTTGCTTATTCTCAAGTAACTCATTTAGACATTCAAAGAACATATTCTAAAGATGATTAAAGGTTTAACAAATAACTCAAAATGATCTATTCAATGAAGTATAATCAATATCATCTAATTCAAAGTTGATAATGGATTAACTTATATGGTCATTATGCATAGCAAATCCAACTCCTTAAACATAATACTAAATATCAAGAAATTCACTAAGATTATTATGCAAACCTGTTATAGATTGATCATTTAGTTAAAATTCTTCTTTCACTCATTCAACCGTGAAAGATCCTCCAAAAGTACCATGCAACTAGTCATTCCCATTAAATCACAATTCTACTTGATTTACCTCATGCCTTCTTCAAACATGATCCCAATTCATTAAAAAAAGGAACACAAATAAGAAAAAATAAATTCAAGCACTATTGATCAATGGCTTGGTTAGGAGGTCAATTGGTATTATAATACGAAAGTGAATACCTTGTCATAAACACCCTAGGTTATTAAACCAAGCTAACTCACACTTACTGGTTACTAACACTACTCATAAACTTTGACCTTTTTGAGGTAAAAAGCCAACAGAGTGAATTAGTGCTCATTTATTCTCTCACTATTTTTTATTTTTCTTTTTATTTTTTTATTTTTTTTATGCATTATACAAATAAAGCATCATAAAGGTCATCAAGTATCCATTTTCCAAAGCCATTATGTAATCCAAATGTCCTCGATCCTCAATATTCAAAACTAGTTGCGTAGGCTTTCAAATTCAATCACATAATCATATTCATCATGTATATATATTAATTTCTATTCCAAATTCACATGCAAATCTATTGGAACTTCTTTCAACTTAGGATTATGCAAAATTAGTCAATTCCATCATATATTCGCAACCAAAATTAAAAAAATCCATGATCAAATAAGAACTAGTATATACTAATCATACCAATCATATGCTTCACATTAAGATATACTAGCTAACATTTAATCAACCTTAGCATGATTTTCACTAGAATTCCAAGTTAGCTACAAAAGGAATTGCAAAGATCCAAGTGTGTGTCTCTCAATATGATAATTATCTTAAACCCCCTCTTCAATTAATATGAACATTGTCCCTAATGTTCAAGTAATCAAAAGAAAGCAAATAGGGTATGGAAAGAGAAGGAAGAGCTTCCCTTAAAAGTATCATCTAAGAACTCCTAACAACCAACCACAAAAAACCTATAAAAGAACTCAAAGCAACTAAAATAAAAGCATCAACCTATAAAGAAATGCAATTAAAACAATTTTAAAGAAAAAACTACAATCCTATTGAAAAGCATGCTTTGTGGTTAAGAAGGAGAAGGTGAGGTATCACGAAGTAAGAAAAGCTCCTCAGAGTTAGCCACTAACCTGGGAAAATATAATTTAACTCTCTATCCATTTACCTTGAAGGGGTTTTCATTGTCTCTCTTTATCTCAAGAACTCCAAACGGAATGACTTGTAACACCTCGAATGGACCATACCATCGCTACTTAAACTTCCTTAGAAAAAGAAAAAGATGGGAGTTATAGATCAACCCCTTGTTGCCTACTTGAAAGTCTCGATGGAGGAGCTTTTTTTCATGCTACTTCTTCACACGCTCCTTATAAAACTTTAAATTGTGATAAATATCCAAAAGAAACTCTTCGAGCTCATGAAGCTACATAAGTCTCTTAGCACCTGCAGAAAACAAATTAAAGTTAAAAAATTTTGTAGCCCAATATGCATGATGCTCTAACTTAACATGAATATGGAAAAATTTTCCATACACTATCTTGAATGGCGACATGCCTATAGGTGTTTTAGATGTGGTCCTATATACCCCAAGTGCATCATCTGGCTTTAAAGACTAGTCCCGCCTAGAAACATTAATAATTTTCTCTAAGATTTTCTTTAATTCCCTGTTAATTGAGACTTCAACCTACCTACTAGTTTAGGGGTGGTATGATGTTGTAACCTTATGGGTCACCCCATTCTTAGCTAATAAGGAATCGCAAAAATGTAAGCCCCATTACTAATAATGGCCCTAGGTGTTCCAAAACGTGTGAAAATATTCTTCTTCAAAAACTTAACAACATCTCTAGCCTCATTTGTGGGGAATGCCTCTGCTTCCACTCATTTGCTAACATAGTCAACAATAACCAAAATGTATTAAGTAAGACTTAGGGAATGATCCCATAAAGTATATATCTCACAAAAAAAAACCTTATATACTAGAATGTTAGTAAATGGCATGTAATGTTTCTTAGTAATGTTCCTGACCCTTTGACACCCGTCATAAGAATTAACAAATGCATATGTATCCCTAAACAAGGTGGGCCAATAAAAACCACACTCTAAGACTTTATGAGTTGTTCTAAATGCACCAGAATGTCCCCAACCTCTCTAGAATGGAACTAATATAAAATAGAGGTTATTTCCTCTTCAAGAATGTAATGGCTAACTATGCCATCCACACACAGATAGTGTTTGACCTCAGTCAAGAACTTCTTCCTTTAATAATACAAAAATTCAGGGGGAAAGATATTACTAGCAAGGTAGTTAACATAATCTGAAAACCATGGAATGGCTATCATATCTATCAGATGCTCATCAGGGAAAGTCTCCTTGATGTCCTTGTGTGTTGTGCTCTCTATAGTAACTTCATCTAGCCTTGATAGGTGATCAACTACAAAGTTTTCTTCCCTCTTCTTATCCCTCAATTCAATGTTAAATTCCTGCAAAAGTATGACCCAAAGAATCAGTCTTGGTTTGGCATTGGGTTTTGTCATCAAGTAATTTAAAGCTACATAGTCAGTATAAATAATGACTTTAGACAAAACCAAGTATGATATAAACTTATCAAAAGCAAACACAACCGCTAACATCTCTTTTTTTGTGGTTATATAATGGCATTATACATTGTTCAAAGTCTTACTTGCATAGTAAATAGGGTAAAAGATCTTACCTTATCTTTAGCCTAAGACAAACCCCACTATAAAATCACTTGCATCGCATATTAGTTCAAAAGGAAGAGACCAGTCATGAGATACAAGTATAGGTGTAGTCATAAGCTTATCCTTTAACAGTTGAAAAAATGTCATACACTTATCATCAAAAACAAACACAACATCTTTCTCAAGCAATTTAGTCAAAAATCTAATAATCTTAGAAAAATCCTTAATGAAACGACAGTAAAAACTAGCATGGTCTAAGAAACTCCTAATAGATTTGACATTGTTATGTGAAAGAAGTTTCTTAATGATATCAATAATCTACCTCTAAATTTTTACTAGATATCTTGTGACCTAAAACAATGCATCCCTGAATTATTCAATGACATTTTTCTCAATTAAGCACTAAATGGGTCTCTTCACATTTGGTTAAGACTTTCTCCAAATTATCTAAACATGCATCAAAAGAAGTACCAAATACAGAGAAGCCATTCATAAAGATCTCAATGCAAGATTCAAGTATGTCAAAAAAAATAGTCATCATGCATTTTTGAAATGTTACTGGAACATTACATAAACTAAATGGTATGCGTCTATATGCAAATGTACCATAGGGACATGTAAAATTTATTTTTTCTTGATATTCTGAGGCTACCAAAATCTACATATAACCATTATGTCCATCTAAGACACAATAAAAGATATGTCCAACTAATTTCTTAATCATCTTATCAATAAAAGGAAAAGGAAAGTAATATTTTCTGGTGGCATCATTCAATTTCCTATAGTCTATGCACATTCTCTACCCAGTTACTTTCCTAATGGTTATCAATTCATTCTTTTCATTTTCTATCATAATGGTGCCTCCTTTCTTTCACACCACCTACACAGGATGCTCCTAACCAAAATCAAAGATATGATAGATAATACTTGTATCTAAAAGTTTCAATACCTCATCTTTTACAGCATCTTTCATGTGTAGGTTGAGTCATCTCAAGAGCTACACCATTGCCTTACTTCCATCTACTATAAAAATGTGGTATGTGCAAAAAGAGAGACTAATACCCTTTATATCCAAGATGGTCCACCTAATAGACTTCTTATAATCCCTAAGTACCCTTAACAGCTACTCCTTTATATTACCTAACAATTAAGAAGAAACAATAATTGATAAGTGCTCAAGTGGGTTCAAATAAACATACTTTAAATGATCAAGAAAAGGTTTAAGGTCAAGGGATGGAGGCTCCTCAATCAACAACCTGGGTAGCAACTTGGCTAGTCTTTGGAGTGGCTCATAAGCTCTATACTGTGTACAATATGCTAACTCTAACTCAGCTCCATGATCTTCCAACTCCTCTTGCAACTCCTTGCTCAAATCTTCAAGCATTCTTTATACTTCCTCTTCCAATAAACTTGTACAAACAACAAAAGAAGGATTAGTATTAGAAGAATAAGTTTCAATGAAATTACACGAGTCAAGAGTACAAGGATGCTTCATAGAATCCAATACATCAAACACTAGTTCTTTATCTAGAAGTCTCAAGATGAGCTTTCCATACTGCACATCGATGATGGTCCATGCGATGGCTGTAAAAGGTCTCTCAAGAATGATGGGGATGTCTCTATCTTCCTATTTGTTAAGGACTAAGAAATTCACCAGAAAGATGAACTTTGTTAGCCTTATATGGCACCTAAGAGGGGGTGAATTAGGTTCTCAAAAATTTCTTTTCAATATTAATAAACCTAAATCTTTTTACCAATTTCAATTAAATGCAGAAGTTAAGCAATAATTTAATTATACAAATTAAATAAAAAATAAATTAAATAATTAAATTAAATGCATAAAATTAAAAGAGAAAAAGAAGAAGAAATATAACTGATTTATTCTGGTTCGGTGTAGTCCACTTGCCCTACATTCAATCCCCAACACCACTGTTGAGATTTTTTTTCTTATTACAATCACCAAGAGTACACAATACAATCCTTTTTACAAGCTAAAGAATAACCTTTCATTTCCTTGTCTAAGGCTTAGGAATAACCTATCACTTTTCTTTGTCAAGCCTTAAGAATAACCTATCACTCTTCTTTTCAAGGCTCAAGAATAACATCACAATACTCTTGTTTTTATGGCTTAAGAATAGCCCTCACAAAATTCCTATCAACAACCTCACCAAAGGCTTATAAATACTCAAGAATACTCAATAATAATACACAAAACTTTCAATACTTCTTAGATACTTCTTCATATATAAACAACACAAACCCAAATATTTATAATTATTCCAAGACCAAATAGTCGTTGCTCTAACATTCTTCTCATTTAATAATATACCCATTGGAAATCTGTCTGTTGTAGAGTTACCATCGCATAATCTTCATGTTCGATCAATCGATAGGCATCATTCAGTCGAACGATCTTCTAAAGTTGTTCATTCGGTCGACTGGTTCCAAGGTTCGGTCAATCGATCTTCATTCAGTCGGCTGATGCTCCCTTCACCTAGTGTATTCAGTCAATCGGTATATCTTCGGTCGACCAACCTCTTTGATTCCTTCATTTAGTCGACCGATCTACCCATTCGATTAACCAACCGCTTCTTGATCAACACACTTTCAGCTCAAACATAGCCCAATCCAATTCTTAACCTAATTTAACATAAACAAAACAATTCTTGATCACATTTTACACAATTATACAAACTTAACACAATCAATTCATTTAATTTATCATATCATTAATAATACCAATTTATTCATTTATTCAATCTTTAATTAAACATTATTTCATAAATTACACAAGTCATACAAATTTTACCGAATTACCAACTTAATTATTTATTCGTTAAATAGACTCCACATACTAAACAAACACAACAAACCCTACAAACATATAAGTAAAAACACTTTTTCATCATCAAAACAAAGGTGGAACCAACCCTTGATTCAATAATCTTCCCTTTTTTAATGATGACAAAATTATATGATATTAGAAGCATGTAACATACAAATCAAACCACTCAAACATGCAAACATCACAACACTTGCGAGTCCTTTCTACTCCTTTCTAATATCACTTTTATCATTCTCCCCTTTTTTATAATCATCAAAAAGTATACAACCAATTACAAAAAATGTGTAAAACTTGAATATGAATATAAAAGTAGTCACAAATACATAGAACATCTATCATTCTCCCCCTTTTATAAAAATTTGATACCAATAAGCACGAAGCATACAAATAGGATACACTAATCCTCTCCTAAACATATATTGCAAACCAATACTCCCCCTTAATAAAATATACCAAGATATCCTTCAAGATACCATAACACACGTATTCAAAAGAGGGACAAAACAACCAAATCTTATTTTTAAAAATTCTATAATTAAATAATCATCAACATAGATATCGAATGTTGTTAAAAAATAATTAAACTGAAAAAAATCACACACTTCAAACCAAATATACCAAAAAGTATATTTGTCTATACCAATTGTTAAAAAAACATGATACCAAATGCTAAAGGACAAAAAATTGATACCAATTGTTGAAAAATAAAAAACTGATACCAATGGTTAAAGAACAAAAACTTTATACCAATTAAGCTTGTCGTTCTTAATGAAACCCAGTTTTTCAAAATAAGATACCTCTTATTTACAGGCATCATAAGTTGTTGAAAAATAAAATGTTTATACCAATTGTAATAACAACAACGCAAGACAATTAATTATATCATCAATTACAATGAGATAAGGGATAAAATACCAATTGTTTATAATATCCAAAACGAATAGAACAATAACAAGTAGCAATAACACATAGTAAAAATAAGGTACTAACCAAAAATCAAAATAACATTGCAATGGCATATACAACATTTAAACAATTTAAAGATACCAATTAAAGTTACTTCATACTTAACACCAATTGTTAAAAAAATCATCTTGAGGGTCTCAAATCACCAATACTTTACCAATGAATCCCCTTAAATTTATGCAATCTTAATTTTCAATAAATCAAACTTTCATTGCACAACGTAAGAAGTCATAAAAAATAAACAGTCATACTTGACTTTTAAATAGTTCATGGAAGAAGTAAACTCAATTACACAACTGAAATGAAGTTCTATGCTCCCCCTCAATACAAGGATAATGTTTCAAAACCAAAAGTTTCAAACATATGCAATTAAAGTATCAAATTTCAGTAACCCCTTTCAAAGGTTCAAAACATCATTAATATCTACAAATTCTCCATTCTTTAAAGTCATGATCAAAATAATGTCATGAAATTTTATAAAAGCCAAAAGTTACATCATGAATTATTTAAACACTACTATAGGAGCACTTAACATAAAATTCATGAAGTCTAGATCTAAATCTTTAGTGTATGAGACATTTTCTATCAAAGCATTAAGACTTTTCAAATATCTTTGAATAAACTAATGTCCTTTAAAAAATCTTTTCTTAAACTAATGCATGGAGGTAATTTATTAAAGCCTTTTAGAAAAAGTTATAAGCTCCCCCTTAATGAATACAATTTTTCTTAAAAATAAATGAGTGTAGAGATTTTAAATACATGAGAGGGATTAAGAACTCAAAACTTGATTATTGAAAATATGGTCTTTAATATTCCTATAAATGAAAAAATGATTATATAATGCATAAAGTATCTGAACATTTAGGAAACACTCAAGATAATTACTTAAAACATTTATTAGGACACATAATTATACAAAATTTAAACATATAGAAATATCATTTCAAAAAGCTCTTCACCCAATACCATCTAAAAGAAATTAAGAAGCTTAAACATTATATTCATGCAATACAATCAAGATTTTCTAACCAGTTAAAACTTAAATTTAATCAAAAAAGAAAATATACATCGTATAAGAAAGTTATACGAGAATAATACAAAAGATAGGAATTAAAATCACAGAATTTTGATCATTCGATCGACCGAACAACTGATATTGGTCGATCGATGTCCCGACACACCATATTTGGTTTGCCAAACAAATCATATCAGTCAACTAGCATCCCTACAAAAACACATTCCGTCGGTCGAACTCATCCTATTGGTTGACTGATAGTCAAGTACACAAACAAAAATCTCTAAACAATTAAAAAAACACATTTCAAGAATTCAATTGCTCTATTTATAATCTAATTCGCAATGAATCAAAATCTTGTCTAAAATATGCACGATACATATTTAAAGGCAAATGATGACCATAGTAAACATTTCTAAATGCATATATATGATCATAAGGAACATATGAAGTAGAAGGCTTATGAGCATCATTTTGATAATGTGCATTTACAAAGAAATTATATCTATTTTAAGGCACATGCACATTCTTTCTATATGATGGTTTTGATGCATACAAAAATGCATGATGATTCTTTCTATGATGGGATCTAAATGATGAAGATCTAGAAATATTTTTATTGGATGGCCTAAGTTCTTCTTCTTCTAAGTTCTTACCTTTAACAAATTTAGTCATAATTGAAGAAGATCCATTATCTCTCTAATAACCCAAACCATGTCTATCATTTATGACCTTTTGACCATTCAACATGTTTTTCCAATTTTTCATTCGCTTTCATAAATTTAGCATGTGAATCCTTAAGGGTATTTATCTCTAATCTAAGAGATGTATTTTCTTTCACCAAACTATGATAATCATATTTTGATTTTAAATGTTTCTTTAACAACCTATTTTCTTCTATCAATTGTTGCATCTCAACATCCTTTGATTCTACTATCAATCGGAAGGTCCTACTCCAAATTGATCTATAAATATAAAATAAAAGAATTATTAGGTCAAGAAACCTACATCCATATCATATCGCCTAACAAATAAGGTCAAGAATCTCTCTATTGTATTCGACACTCCGATATCCCAATCTATAAGCATACTACAACATCTATAATAAATCTAACCATGATCCACATAAAGTCACCACCATCATCGGAGCGTGAGGTCACATGCCAATATCATAACAGCAGTGATTTTCATCACTCCGCTAGAAAGCACAATCTTATCATCAGAAATTCAACGACGCTTGTCAAGCATCAAAACTCCTCCTGATTTATAAGAATCGAGACTCCAAACCTTAACAAAAACCCATTTCAATTTATTGATTGACTAGTTATATTACTATCAGACTTCCCTCTCTTCCTACAATATGAGGCTACTAGAGACCGTTAAAAGGGATTAGATATTAAAAAATGATGAATGATGACTTACCTAAGAAAACCAAAATTTTAAATTGCAACTTCTCCAAATCTTAGGTGATTTCGATGCAATAGGGTTATGGGTTTACTAGAATATCTTGAAACCTTTTCGTAGAGTCCGAAATCATTAAAAATGATGGTCGAATGACAAAGAAGTGATTGTTGGAGTTTGAACGAGAAAAGTAAGAGAGAAATGGTAGAAGAGAAATGAAACTGAAGCTTTCCTAACGTTAAATTATACTAACATAAAGCTTTTTTCCTTATTGGCCCATTAGAAATCATTGTCAAAAGTCTTAGCTATTAAATTCTCCCCCCCCCCTCCTATTAAAATTCGTCCTCGAATTTGAAATGATACCTCATTTTTTAAATAGATGATATTGACTCCACGTATCTTGTTCCATTTCCCACGTATAGTTATGCATCGTATGATTAATCTACCATATTTTTACCATTGGTTTCTCTCTTAAACTAAGCCAACAGATCTTATATGCTATTATAACAACAGGTTGCTCCTTATATAATAAATCTTTATCAATTTCTACATCACATGGTTGAAGGATATGAAAAGGATTAGGGACATATGTCCTCAACATTGACACGTGAAATACCGGATGAACTCTAGACAACTCAGGCAGTAATGCCAACCTATAGAACACTTCACTCACTCTAGCTTTAACCCCAAATAGACCAATATATCTTGGAGCTAGTTTACCCTT
>JAOXYD010150133.1:0-10517 GCA_028565735.1 Pinacopodium congolense | reverse complement strand
ATGTTATACCATGTATTGTTGGATGTTTGATACATATATCTACAACTTTCATGAAGGAATCGAATTTTATTGATGTCATTAAGTTTTGAAAATTGGTTTGAAGTTGAGTTCTGGTTGCTGTTCACGTTCGAGAGTAGTCTGTAGTATTTTGGGTATAAATCTCGAAATAATGAACTAAATTGCATCAACTTTATTTCGTTAGAAACTTAAGATATAAAGGAACATTTTTTTAGAACATATTGACCAAAAACCTCAGTTTCTATGTCAAACTAACCATACAAAATTGACCCAAAAAACCTATCCTGAAAAAGAAAAAGCAACTGTTTCAAGATAGATCGAAATTCATCTTCCCTTTCGATCTATTTTCCATATCTTTAAAGGCTGAATTTGAAGAAACTTAAAGAATAAAAGTTGTATACATAGGTCTTATCTTGACCTCAGTGAAAACAGCTTAGAAAAATAGTGACTCGATCTCGGGTTATGCTTGTTTTCTTAATATTGCTTGTGATAGACTCTTGTGCAAGATGAAATTCTAATATCAGTCTTTTGATCTTATTTACATATCCTTCGAGCAAGAATTTGAAGAAACTCAAAGAATAAAATTTGTGATATAGGTCTTAGCTTGATCTCAAGGAAAATATCTTGATAAAAGAGTGACTATAACTCGAGTTATGCCTATTTTTCTAGTACTGCCTGTGAAAGACTCCTATATAAGGTGAAATTCTAGTTTCACTCTTTCGAGCTATTTTACATATCTTTAAAGAATGAATTTGCAGAAACTCAAAGAATAAACATTATAGATGTAGGTCTTAACTTGATTTCAGTAAAAATATTTTGATTGATTTATGCTTATTTTCCTAGTACTACCTATGCAGGAACCTTACATTATTTGATGTGTTCATGAATGAATGAATTCCAAAGACTGATGTATGATGTTTGGATATGGGTTCTTGTGAATTGAGAATTTCTATGATAATGTTGTGTTAATTTCAGATCATCAAGTGTCTTAAGAGTTTGATAATTGAGATCGAGTTGGAAGTTTTTTCTATTTGTGTGAATCAAAGAATATGTCATATTGAACAAAAATGGAATAAAGTTGTATGCGTTGCAATATGTCCCTCACATGAGAATTCTGAAATGAATATGCTTTATTTGAATACTGTTAAATCTTAGTCGTGGGTATATAGGCATACTTATAAGGGTCTGCAGTTGCTCCTGTGACACTTCCGTGTCTCCTGTTACTGACACTTCGGTATCTCTTGTTACTGACACTTCGGTGTCTCCTGTTATTAACACTTCGATGTCTCCTATTATTGAGACATATGTCTCTTTTTTTTCTGTGATACCGATCACAGTATCTCCTGTATTAGTCCCGTTATCCACTTCTGTAAGGATTAACAGACTAACAGGCTTTGTATTCTGTTCTCTGCTCAGTTTTGATATAACTAAACTTTGTTCTAAAATAGCTAAGCTTTGTTATGAAATAAGCAAATTTTGTTATCATATTTAGTTATGATATTGGTGAATTTTGGTTTGAAGTAAAAGTGTAATTTGTTCCGATCTGTCATCTTTAGTTCTGAGTTGCATGATATTTTTGGTTTGATCTGAAAATGGATAAGTAAGTACTGCATATGACATTTGGATTGTTTTCGAAGATGTGACTGTTTGGATGATTGTTTGTAATAATTGTTAGCTTATACCTTGTTTAGTTTATTTCTCACTAAACTTTATGTTTAGTATGGTGGTTTTGCCTCGTGTAGGTTCAGATAGGAAGATTTGAAGTATAGGACAATAACAATCGAAAGTGCCAACAAAGAATATACTTTGTTTGGGAATGAATGTTTGAGTTGTATGTCATAATATGAGAAATAATGTATTTTGTGAACAGTTTGTAAATATTATAATATACATAGTGTATTTGAACTTAAGATCTGTACTATTTTGTTTAAGAGTTTGGAATGTAATAACCTTAATTCAGATAAATTTAGTGTACTAATTAACTTTTGTCTATTGGTTGTTTGACTTTTGGCAATATTATGTATTATTTTAATATATTTAAGTCTTATATTTCGTAATACCCGCTTATCCTTGTAAAGGTTATGTAGGTATTACAATAATGAGATAATCTACAGACACACAAGTAAAATTATATTCGGGATCTTCATAATCAGATCAGTTTAGTGAACTTATTCTTTAATAAATACCCACATGTTTGTTTAATTGTCTCCACATTTTAATATATGAGATTGATTACTTTTTTTATAGGAAAGAAACAAAACGTGTGCTAGTCTAACCATTCCATTAATATCCTGACTTGATGAAACTATGATTAAGAATATTTTAAGAATAATACAAAATGCAATTCAAATATCATAATTATAATCTCATTATAATTTCTAATTATATAGTAATCATTCAAAGATGTTATTTTTATGATTAATAATTAAATTGACAAACACACATGAAGATAAAGAATGCTTTTTATTAAATAAATGTACAATATCATACATGTAATTTTAAAATTAACTGATTAGTTGCAAGGGTATAAACCAACAGTTTTAACCTTGAAAAGGGATTAACCTTATACATCAATCTTGTAAAAACTAACTCTAGATCCAAGCGCACAAGATTTTGCTCACAACATAATTCATCATCCACCTGCACAAAGATCATCAACACTGCTCGAGCATATCTTACTTACTAAACTGACTAATTTTTAGCTCAATTACCATATATTCACACTTGAAGTGATCACTTCGAGTTATGAGGTCATTAGGGGCTTAGTATAGCATTTACTCGATTTGTTGAGTTTGTAAACAAAAAAAGCAAATTGCTTTAATCGAGAGTAGAAGCTCTTATTTCTTGTTAACTGTAATTACATTGTTCATGGTAATTTATACAAAAATGAATAACTAACTTTTAATAATTAACCAATCAATGAGAGACACATCAACAAAGTTTACATTAATAACCTATAAAACGACATCGCTTTATATCTCTTCTTCCCCTATTTCATTGTTGTCCTTTGCGTTGAGACTAACAGTAGCAGCTTGATTACTAGTTTCATCAGCAATAGATTACCGAGGAATATCGGTACAACCCCCCTTTAAGTTGGAGTGCAGGAAATTGACCAAGTCCAACTTGAACATCAAGTAGAACAAAGAGGATGCAGGTAATGACTTAGTAAACAAATCGGCCAACTGATGACGAGAAGACAAATACTTAGGACGAATAAAACCATATTTATAAAGATCACGAACAATACGACAATCAATATCTAAATGTTTGGTTCGCTCATGAAAAACTAGATTTGCGGTAATATATAATGTAGCTTTGTTATCACACCAGAAGGGGATGGGAAGAGAAATAGAGATTCGAAAATCACCACCAAGGTAAATAACCTACTGAAGCTCACACACAGCGGTTGCCATACTATGATACTTTGCTTCGCATAGGATCTAGAGACAGTCGACTGCTTCTTCGTTTTCCAGGAAATAAGCGATAACCCTAAAAATAAACAAAAGCCAAATAAGGAGCAATGAGAGTCACAACAAGCCGCCCAATCCGAATAACAAAATAAAGACAATTGAAAGCCATTACAAGTAGGGAAGAACAAACTCTTCGAAGGACTACCCTTAACATCGCGAAGCAAATGAACAGTTGCATCCTAATGAGCTTGACAAGGGCGTTGAATGAATTGACTTAATTGCTTGACTCCAAAGGAAATGTCTGGGCATGTGAAACCCAGATATAACAAACAACCAACCAGACAACGATAAGATTCTGGATCCGGTAAAAGAGAACAACCATCACTGGACAATTTCAAACCACTAGGAAAGGGAGTGGAAGCAAATTTGGCTTGCAACAATCCAACATCTTAAAGAATATCCATCACATATTTATGTTGATTAACAAGTAAACAAATAGAAGATTGACTATGTCTAGACCAAGGAAGTACTTAGCAGAACCCAAATCTTTAATGGTGAATTTAACATGTAGGAATCGTTTCACCTCAATAAGATCATCAATGAGAGGACCAACATCATTGACATAAACTAATATAGCTGAAAAAAGAGTCTTTAGATGGCTTGATAAACAAACAATGATCATGCGAAGATTGGATAAAACCAAAACCTTGAAACTGAGCTGTAAACTCCATATTCCATTTCCTTGAGGCTTGCTTCAAGCCATAAAGAGAATGATGTAACTTACAGACTTGTCCCTTAGCAACTCTAGAATAGCCAGTAAGAGGTACCATGTACACCTCTTTATTGAAAAGACCATGCAAAAATGCATTGTTTATATTTAGTTGATAAAGTGGCCATGTATAAGATGTAGCAATAGCCAATAAAATTCGAACTGTTACTGACATAGCAATAGGAGAAAATCGGTCATGATAATCAATCCTTTCTATTTGATTGTAGCCTTTGGCTACTAGCCTCACCTTATACCATTCTATGGTTCCATTTGGTTTCAACTTAAGTTTGAAAACCCAATTAGAGCTAATAGCTTATTTGTGAGGGGGTAAAGAAGTAATAGTCCAGGTCTTATTATGTTCAAAGGCTAATAATTCTTTCTGCATAGCTGTAACCCAGTTAGGATCGAATTGAGCCTGCAGATAGGTTATTGGTTCTTTGACAGAATATAATTGACCAAGAGAAACATTATGACTAGGATGAATTTAAAAATTCTGTAGAGTAATAGAATCAGGGAAATAAGAAGGAAACGGAGCATAAGAAGAATCATTAAGAGAAACAGAAGAGCAAATAAAATCATTTAACTAAGAAGGTTTTTTTAATACATCTAGTGCTTTTTTATAAGGGAATAGAATGATCAAGGGTAGGAAGTAAAACTGGTGAAATAGAAGAAGGAAGACTAGAATGTAAATCATCATGAGTGGAAGGATGCACATAAGCAGAATCAATACTAGACTCATCCAAAACAAATGGTAAAGGAACATCTAAAGTAGAAGTAGAATGCGATTTATAAGGAAAAGAGGTTTAATGAAACATGACATCTTGAGGCATCAAAATGGATTTATAATCTAAATTAAACAGCTTGAACGCTTTTTTACTAGAGTTATAGCCAATGATGACACACATAAAGGCATATTTATCAAATTTATCCTTGGAAGGGAATGTATTTGTTGCAAAGCATAAACATCCGAAAGTTCTAATAAGATCATAGCTAGGGGACTGACCATAAAGGATTTCATAAGGGGTCTTCCAATTCAATAAAGAAGTAGGTAATCGATTTATGAGGTATATATCAGTCAGAATTGACTCACCCCAAAAAATGACGAGGCAAGGAAGACTGGAACGTTAAGGATCGAACGAGGTGAAGCAAATGTTTGTGCTTTCTTTCTACCACCCCATTCTGTTGTAGGGTATACACACATGATCGTTGATGAAGAACACCAAGACTGGCCAAAGAGATTGACATCCTGCACTTAGAAACTCCGCACCATCATTAGTCTTAATAGTTTGGACTAAAGTATGAAATTGGTTATGAAACATATGACAAAATGTTTCAAGAAGCTTTAACACTTGTGTCTTATGTTAAATGAGAAACGTCCAAGTTGCACGAATAAAATCATCCACCAAGATCAGAACAAAACGAGAACCAGACAAAGTGGAAAGATAATAAGTTCCCCAAATATTGATATGGACAAGTTGAAAAATATTTGTGGTCTGTATATGACTAGAGGTAAAAGGTAGCCTATGCTACTTGGCCAAAGGACAAATAACACAAGACTCATGACCATCATCAACAATCGTATCTTTTATTGCAGTAATATGTTTCAATACATTTGAACTTGGATGCCTTAAATGATAATGCCATAGTATAAAATTAGATCTAGAATTCACAGCATTCACATTATTTATGGAATTCGATAAAGAAACATGTGTAGGTAAAAGTAACTTGGTTGAAAACTTCTATATAGTAGCACTTTTCCAATTGCCAACAATTACCTAGTCTTCTGGTCTTATAACAGGCAATATGAAGGGAAAAACTAAAATGTTATCAATGCTGAATTTGCCAACTTGTAAACTGAAAGCAAATTAAACTTGAAAGCTGGACCATAGAAAACTTGTGTAATCAGAATTGTCTGTCCAAGATGCACATCACCAACATAATCAACCATTTTAACAATATCATTAGGAAGATGGACTAGTGTGCTATGAACTGATTTAACAAGATTAGAAAACATCTGTCTATCCATGCACATATGACTATAAGCAATTAAATCTATTATCCAACTATTAGTGGTTAACAAATCAAGATAGGTCAAGGCTGCAGATGATTTTGGATTTAACATACTACCTGCAAAGTCTATCATATGAGAAAAGTTACTAATCACCGAATCTAATGGAGTTTTCCCTTTAAGCAGCTTCATCAGTTTCTTCTTTACAATGTCTGCCAAAACTATGTCATTGCCTGCTCCTTTAGCTTCATCTGATTGAGCTGAATATGCAACAACGTGAGATTTCTTATAACTAAAATCCTTTTGCCTTTATTCCAACATCTTCTTATACCAATTAGGATATCTATGAAGTTTAAAACATTTTCCCTTTAAATGGCCACGACCATTCTTGTCACAATGTTCACAATGCAATTGACTCTTGTCTATTACCTTGCATTTATTTTTTTTGCTATAACCTCCTTTTTTCTCTTTTGATCCTCTGACCATCATAGCACTATTGTTAATCGGTTCTGATATATTAATATGCACCTCCCTCGGTTTTTCCACTCTTAAGACTAATGAGCATTCTTTACTAACGTGTGGCAATGGATTCATAACCAAAATTTCATTACGAACATGATCATAGCTATCATTAAGGCCCATTAAGAATTGCAATAACTGATTAGAGGAAGCTTGATCAGATACTATTTTCCCAATTCCATAAGTACAATTATTACAAAGGTGTAGGCATTAAGCACATCAATTCATCCTAAAGTCGTTTAAGTTTTTTGAAATACTTGACAACTGACATATTGCCTTGAGTAATTGCAGAAATATCTTATTGAAGTTGATATATCAATTGTCCAATTGATTCACCAAACCTTTCTTCCAAGTCTAGCCATAATTGCCTAGATGAATTAGCATCTATGAAAGCTTCCATAATGTCTTTAGAAATAGAAATCCATAACCACAAATCAACCTTAAACCATTTGTCATATTTAGGTTCATCTTCAATTGATTTAACACATTTTACTATGATGAAACTCAACTTATCTTTTGCCTTTAAAGCTATTTTAATAGCTCTACTCCAAGATAAGTAGTTTTGTCTAGTCAGTGGTGTTGTTAGAAAAACCATACCTAGATGGTTTGAGTTTTGCAATAGTAAAGAGTCATCATCGATCAGTGCCCTAACTTTGTCAGCACTTTCATCAACACTGTCAAGTAAAAAACCAACCATAACTCCAACTGATTATAGTTCCAAAAAAAGCACAGATGATTGAGTTGATTCAAGGATATATTGCAGCAACGAAAACACTTGGATCGAAAATCACGCGGTTATCTCTGATACCATGTTGAGTTTGTAAACAAGAAAAGTAAATTGCTTCAATCGGGAGTAAAAGCTCTTATTTCTTATTAACTGTAATTACATTGTCCATTGTAATTTATATAGAAATGAATAACTAAATTTTAATAATCAACCAATCAATGAGAGACACTGTAGCATCCCACTCTCATAGAACACCTATCCGATAATACCCTACAAAGATGACACATTAGAGCAATTATAGTATGCATCATAAAACATAATCAGAAGGAACATAGACACAAAAACTCATATTCCATTAAAACAAATTCCATTTATACATCATTATATACTGTACATAAGCAGCAAATAGAACAAAAACATGCTATCTAGACTCTTCGAAACTTCAGCTGACCAACCTCTAATCCATGATAAGTCTGTAAGTACGTAGCTCTCACTCTCTCTACACTGTCTTAAGCTAGGAGTCGAGCTCCCTCTGACCTGAAATGTTGAGTGGGGTGAGTTTTCAAGAAAAATTCAGTGAGTGGCCATCATCGATGTACTCACTCTAGCATATAACACAAAACAATAGGAATCGGGTCACTATATGTACATAAGTAAAGTTTACATTAATAATCTATAAAATGACATCGCTTTGTATTTCTTCTTCCCTTATTTCATTATTTTCTTCTGCAATGAGACTAACAGCAACAGCTTGATCAGTAGCTTCATCAGCAACATACTGCAGATCAATATCGGTGCACCATTCTCCCTTTTTTAAAGTTAGAGTAAAAGGATTAGCTTTTAAAATTGTCTTCTATTAAGTTACTGATCCTGCCTAATTTTAATTTCTGTATTAGATTTTTAGTTATGGGCACTTTGGAAGGGCCTCAGATGAGTCAAGACTTGCAAAATTGGTAAGACTACATTCAATAAGTTTTTTTTTTAACTCACAAATCCTCTAAATTGCCTTTTCATCTTAATTATCTGGAATATATTCTTCTCCACCGTTGACCATCTTTCTTGAGCAATGCTGATTAACTTTGGTTACTCTTGATGGAGGTAAGTGTAGTTGTATATGTCAGCATATCTTACCTAAAGTCCTAAATAGCTGCACCGACTGCTACTATGAAGTTATCTTACAGCTACACCTACAGCTGCACTATTTTCATCTTTTGTTCAAGATAACATGTATATATAGACCCATTTGCTTATTATCATAGACATAAAAAATCTATAAACCTACAGATCTTTATTCATTTCTCTCCTATGTCTATTTCTCTTGTTTATTCTAACATGGTATTAGAGACATGTTTATAACCTTCAACAGTCTCATTTTCTGGTCTTTAATTTTTTCTTCAGCAATCCATTTCGACACAGTTTTTTCTGACAGACATTTCATTTATCATAAATTTCTCCCATCCAAAACAATCTGCCCTTCCGTAGATCACAGAACTGCAAACGACATCTCCATCGCAACTCCCATGCACCTACACATGCTAACCAAAGTCACTGCTAGAACCAGCTTTCTATAGACTTGGTGAAGAAGATTACTCAAAATGTCATTGTTTTCTCCCAAACCAAAATGACATTGTTTCGAGTACAGAACAACTTGCTATCACAACCAAACTGTGTCGTTTCTCATATAGATTAGGAGATGCCCCGTGTCATTCATCCATCCGTCCACGTGTCATCACCGTAATCGAACACGTTTCCTCCAGCAACTTGTCTACATGGCAGAAAGCCAATCTTCCATGTGTCCATCAGTCATGAAACCACGTGTCACCCAATAAGTTAGTCTACGTGTTAGCCCATAATTCGTTCACATGTTAAACTTAGACTACGCCACGTGTCGAGCAGTCAGTCAGCCATGTGTCATTCATTGATTAGGCCATGCATCTCTCTGTAACGCTGCCATGTGTCGGTCATATAGTTGGCCACGTGTCAGTGCCTCTTCAGTCTTTTGGTTCGATTTGATTTGGTTCATTTGGGTTCCTGACCAATTGACTTTTCCTTTGACCAATTAGTTCATCCTCTTTTCAACGGTTCCTTTTTCACCCATACTGGTTCCTAAGGTTTTTGGGTGTTCTAAATCCGTTAGTAAGGTTAGATTAGACAAATTAAAACTCTATATATAAGTTATATCATTTCCATATCATAATCTCATTATGAATACCTTTAAACTTTCTCAATACATTCTCAATCCTATCAATGTTGTTTTCAATGGATCAAATTATGATTTGTGTAGCTTTCTTAAGGGCAAGCTTCTTTGGAGTATTATTACTGGAGGAATACCTAAACCAACCAAAAGTGAAGATGAAGATGAAGAAACATTTACGGATCACTTAGTCTTTTGGGATGGAATGAATCATCAAATCCTTACCTGGTTTCGAAACACATGCGTGAAAGTGATCAAGCTGCACTTTTGATGCTTTTACACAGCTAAGGAGCTATGAGATTTCTTAAAGACTCTCTATTTTGTATCTGACGATGTTAATCAGTTTTAGCTTTGTCGAAAGCTTCATCGGATGCAACAACAACCTGGCTAAACTATCTATAACTATATGTCAGAATTATAAGAGCTTTGGGATCACTTAACCTTTAGAGTTCCTGTACAACCTAGTAATGCTGCAACTACCATCTATGCCAATCTCTGTGATCAACAGAATATCTGGTAGTTATTGATGACTCTTCGTGATGAGTTTGAGTCTATCTGTAGTTCTCTTCTCCACAAAGGTTCCTTACCAACTCTTAATACTGTAGTCAAAGAATTAATCATTGAAGAAAGTAGACTCAATGCACTTCATATGGACAAGACTATTGATTGCAGTTGGCTACATACAAAATTAGCTCAAATTAATATATCTTTCTTGCACAATTTAATAATTTAATTCGAGACCAACATTCGACACGCGTACCGGTCGAATCAAGTAATAAAGTGAAGTATATTTAGGATTCCGAGTATCGATCCCACGAGGAAGTTTATAGGATGTAAGTACTAGGTCAATCGGATTACAATTATCTAGAGAA
>JAOXYD010150092.1:0-10517 GCA_028565735.1 Pinacopodium congolense | reverse complement strand
CCAAGTTCTTCCTAAAGTCCTACCTTAGAGGATGCTGTTAATACCTTAAATCACTCTAATTCTAACTTGGTTAGATTATCAAATGATGTATTCCCTTCATAATTTACAGTAGGTCAATCTAATTTAGGTTTTTCTATTAAATGTAATAGGAAATCTAGACATGAAACCTAGTGTTCTAAGCTTTATGTTTTGTTTAATTTTCTTCTAACTTTTATGTCTTTAATTTTTGAAATACTAGAGGTTTAAATAATTATAGAAAATAGTTAGGTATCAAGAATTTTCTTAAGTTTGTTAATGTTTCTTTAGTTTTTCTAATAGCAACTTGTGTCAAATCCCTTTTCTTTTTGAATAAAACTAGTGATTTCATCTTTAAGAGATGGAATGTTACCAGTAACCTTTCCTTTGTAAATAATGCTCGCTTCTTAGTCACTTAGAACCCTGACATCCTCTTTAATGCCCCCCTAATATTCACTAATCAAATTATCCACCTTGAAGTTACATTATTGAACCATATCTTCCCTATTTTTATTATTTGTATTTATGGTTATAGCAACCAAAATCATAGACGTCAGCTTCGGAATACTATAAGGAGTATCCATTTTGGAATTAGTTATAACCCATAGCCCTTAATTGGTCATTTCAAGTATATCCTCTTCTCTCATGAGGCCTCTTCTGTTAGTGATACCTCTATTGCTAGCACGAAGGATTTTCAAAATTGCATTAAAGATTGTGTCATTTTTAAGTTAAATGCCAATGGTCCTACTTTCACTTAATTAAATAAGTAGGAACCTAATATCTTTATGGCTAAAAAACTGGATAGAACTTTAGTAAACTCCCATTGGATTTCATCTTTCCTAAGTTCTTTTTCTCTGAATGATAATCCTTTCATTTCAGATCATTCTCTAATTAGAGTTAATTATTTGCTTCTTGAGAGAAACAAGGCGTCTCCATTTAGATTCTCAAATTTCTTAGTTTCTCAACCAAATTTTCTCCAAGCAGCCAAGTAAGCTTGCTCCACTCCTATTCATGGTACCCCTATATAATGCGTTGTTGCTGAACTTAAGGTTGCTAAAAATGCTCGTCAAATTTTTAATAAAAGGAATATTAGAGATCAATGAAATGATTGAAACTTATACTTTTAGTCTTGAAAAATATCTAGAATTTGATAAGAGTAAATTTAAATGATTCTTCTCTTCTAAAGCAGAAACGTGGGCCTGTCCATTCTCTGTTTAAGGTCTTTAAAGATCATGAAAGTTTCTTAAACTAGTTCTCTCAAGTTAGTTAGCTGAAAGAGGGTGATAGGAATACCAAATTTTTCCATGATTCTATTGTTGCTAATAGGAATATGACCAACAATCATTCTATTATTGGTAGAAATGGTCATAAAACCTATTCTTTTGATGAGATCCAAAATAACTTCCTTAATTTCTTTTAGAATATTTTGGGTAAGAATAAGGACCCTTCTAACATTCTCTCTACCTTAAATGCTTTCAAGAATCCAAAAAAATCTGATAAACACTCTCATGGCTTCTATTTCTACTCTAGAAGTTAGAGAAGTTTTTGGTTCTTTCAATCCTAACAAAGCTCTTCACTCAGATGGTTTTAACTCTTATTTTTTTCAAGCATACTCAACTTATTATTGGACATGATGTTACAAAAGCTATTAAAAATTTATTTGCTCAAGATAAAATGATAAAGGAAATTAATTCTACTTTTATCTCCTTGATCCCTAAGTTCTCTAATCCCTAGATTATAACTTATTTTAAATCCATTTCCTATTGCAATATGATTTACAAGTTTATCTCTAAAATTTTAGCAAATATAGTGTAGCTTCTCCTCCCTCATATCATTAGTAATAATCAATTAGCTTTTGTTAAAGGATGATGTATTAGGTATAATATTATTTTTTCTTAAGAAATCTTCAAAAATTATCACCTTACAAATAACTAAAAAAGTTGTACTTTTAAAATTGATCTTCATAAGATTTATGACTTTATCCAGTGGGACTTAGTTTCTCAAATTTTAGAGTTGCTAGGTTTTCCCCTTTCCTACATTGGGTGGATTTTGAATGTGTGACCTTTCTTTCCTATTTAATTCTTGTTAATGACAGTCCTTAAAATTTTTTAAACGTTTTTCTTAGCTAAGGCAAGGGGACAAAGTGTCCCCTTATCTTTTCATTATTTATATGGAAGTTCTCTTCGGAATTTGAGAGTATTATACTCTTAATAATGGAAATTTTAAATATATTGGTAAATGTTCTAAACTTCAATTATCTCATCTACTTTTTTATGATGACCTCATTTTATTCTACTAAATGGGTTGCTAATACATTAAAATACTATTTAATGGTCTTAATTTATTCTTGCAACTGTCTGGTTTAAAGATTAATCTCACAAAGAGTCATTTTTTTTGTTTAATGATGTAGTTAGGATTGAAAATGAAGTTCGGAATTTAACTGGTATGTCCATAGGTCAACTTTTTATTCACTACCTAGTTCTCCCTCTTCTTTCAGCAGACTTTCTAGGGAAGACTAAAAACCTCTATTAGATAAATTAGATGTTATAGTGCAAAGATGGACAAGCCGCTTTTTATCCTATGTTGATAGGCTCCAACTTATTAATGTTATTCTCTCTACCTTTTAGGTTTACTGGGGCTCTCACTTTCTTTTGTCATCTTCATTCTTTAAAATTATTGAATAAAAAACTTTCTGGGTAACTAATAATATCTATCTCTCTAAAATTAAATGGAGTGATCTTTATAGCCTAAAAAAGGAAGGAGTCCTAGGTGTGAAAAATATTAAAACTTAGAATACTGTTTTACTAGGTAAAAGGATGTGGATTTTTTTTAATGACCTTGAAGCCTTATAAGTGAAATGAGTTCATATTATTATTCTTAGAATTAAAATTTTCTAGAATGCTAAAATAGAGAATGATAGTACATGGAGTTGGAGGAAAATATTACAAGTAAGGGACCTCATTAGGAACTAATTTAGAATTAAGATTGGAAATGGGCTTTCTACTTTTCTATAGTAGGATCCATGGCATCTTCAAGGCATCCTCAAGGATCTATCAATTCCTTAATAGATTAATAATTTAGAACTCCTTATGGTCTTAAAAGTTTCATAAATAATATAAGACAATATTTTGGATTGGAACTCTACTAAAAATCCTCTCCTCCGAATCCTCTCTTTGGAGCCCTTACCCTATTTACCAAATAGTTCTTAAGATGATGAGCTAGAATGGAAGATTAGCCCATCTAAATGTTACTCAAATAATTCAAATTATAAATTTTTATGACCTTCTTTACCTTAATTCCTTAGTCTAAGCTAGTTTGTTATAAGAAATTTATCCTTAGATATAATTTATTCTGTGGCTAGTGTTTCCAAAGAAACTCTAGAGTAAAGATAAACTATCCTTTTTGTACACTCCTAACTTTTTCTCTCGTTGCTTGGCTAAGGTCGAAATTTTTAACCAACTATTCTTTTTAGTGTAGTTTCTCTCACTCAATGTGGCACCAGGTCCTCCATTACTACCAAGTCAGCTACCCCTACCTCACAAACATGTCAACTATCTTGGACTAGTTTGTTAACCAGTCAACCTCTGAAACATAAATATAAAACTTTTCAAAATCATCCTTCCCACCTATTTCTATACACTATGGCAGAAGAGAAATGACCAAACCTTTAAGGATACTTCTATGGATTCCTGAAGCGTATTCACCATGAAGGTCTCATTGATCTCCCAAATTCAAAACACTTATGAAAGATAATTAGTTTATGCTTTTTTCCCTATTTTATTAACTTTTGTTTTGTGCATAATAAAGATTTTATATATGAAGTTAGAAGAGAGCATAGAAAAGACAAAGGAAAGTAAATTATTATGGTTGATCACGCTGATAAACAACTTATAAATTTGGAGAAGTTTAGATTGAGGTTACTCAGAAATAGGGTCATCAAAATTCCAGTTGCTACTTCTAGAAATAAGTCTTCAGGTATGACTCTCCCGTTCAAAAGTCTATAGTATATAGAAAGAAGAAGAAGACAGTAAGAAGAGGAAGATCTTAATAATAAATTTCCATATGGAACTTATTTCAACAAGTGTTGGAGGATAGCATAAAGAACAATACCAATCTAGAAAACTCAGACTTCCCCTATTTATAACCATGATAATCCCTAGAAAAGTTCTCTTAAGGAGCTATTGATACAAAAACTAAAAGAGGGAGGGTACTAAAACTTAGCTTATCAAACTAGCTCAAATTTAGATCCCCCGCTTGATTCCACGTCAACTGAAGTTCCCTCTAATAAAATATTCTTTGAAGAAATAGAGGATTTAATTAACTTCATAAAGAAAGAAAAAAGAATGGCTAGCTCAAGAGAAATGACAATTAGAAAAGGGTTCAGAGGAGATTGTCTAAGGCCTAAGTACTCATATAAAATCTGAATCTGGGTCGTGTTAAATTGTCTTTAATTGATAGCTTCTAGTTTAGTATTAGTTAGATCTTAGCTTTTGGTTCTACCTTAGGACTAGTGCATATGCTAAGCATATTTTGCTTTAGATTTATGTTATTTTGGTGATGCTTTTAATTTTGGATGTCTTAAATAGCTGCTTATTTTTTTTTCTGATGTTTTCTAATTTGGTCATGCAACTTTTAGTACTTATACAAGTTGCATTCATTGCTTTGTACATATTCTCTTTTGGTTAATCTAATTACTGATTTATCGAAAAAAAAAATAAAGAATGACATAATAGTTGCAAAAAGACAATAAAAACTAAAAGAAAATTAAATCTTTAGATTGCCTCGTAACTAAAACCTTTCTTTTATGTCTTTAACTAGGCGTAATGATTCTTTAATTTGCATAATTTAGGCATTTAAAAAACCGTTTTTCAATACTATATCGTTGAAATACTTTAAAAGTTTTAGATGGTAACCATTTACTTAGTAATAATGAACTGTCCAATCCATCAAGAATGTAACTTATGAAGAAATAATAACCATTTACTTAGTAACAATAAAAGCTCCATTCATCAAGAATGTAACTCACTATGAAATAATTTAAGTATATAATGAAAAAGAAGAAATTTCTAACCATCATAAAAATTCCTTTTTAAAATAATTTTCCATAGAAAAATTTCATCTTTTCTTTATAAATTAGTGAAATCATAGACATCATTTCTAGTTTCCTCTAAATCTTATAACTACAACTTCCTTTATTCATCTACATCTTCTCATATATTACATTGCTTATTCTCCTAGTATGTTCTAGATTCTAATTCAACAAGAAGATGACATGGCTTACCAAATACTAAACAATGAGACATTCCTATAGATTAAACTATAAGTGCATAGTGCATTGTCAAATCTCACACTCCATTCATTTTTTTTTTGGGCTAATTATTTTCTCTAATATGGACTAATTTCTCTATTAGATACCTTAACTTATCCTCTTTTTTGTGGATGACAAGTGATGGAAATACAATGAGCAACTTCTTCCTTGCCTTAAAATTGAGAGTTATTTTATATTTAATTTTATATACTAACATTTTATTTGTAGGTAATAATTATGAAATCATTGAAGCAGTACTAGCTACAAAAGGAAAATCTTATTCTTGATAACAAGAAAAAGAAGAGAACTTACTTTGATAGGAAAATTCAAGGTGGAGGAAAAGGATCTAATTATTGAGGAGTTTGGTTTTTGCCTTTTGGAATGATTGATTTAATTACTACAGGCATGGTATTGTATAGGAAATGGAGGACCTTTTTTTTTTTTCTATTATAGGCCCCTCTTTTCTATTCTCTCCTTCACCAAAAGGGGGTTAGATTAGTATAGAGGCCAACCTTATTTTATACATATAAATTTTTATTATCAATAGATCTTATACTTCTATTGAAAAAATTCCATAATAGACCTCATATTTCATTTAAAAGATTTCAACCACTTTATTAAAAAGATGAGTTCCTTGATCATTTAATGTTTCTCTTTACATACCAAAACTAATAAAAATATAATACTCAATAAAACCTATAATAACTTTAACATCGTCAATTTAAGTAAACTTCACCTCCACCCATTTTGAAATAGATCTACAACAAAAATAATATAAACATTATCAAAAGAATGGTTCCTTCCAATGCTTTTATACTATGGATAGTCATTAAGGGCAAGCTCTAAAAAAAGGACAAACTCAAATTCTATATTGCAGATTATACCTACAACCTGTGTGGGAGTGCTGTAAAGGATGAAAAATATCTCCTTAATTACTAATCCTTCTCTAGACAACTCTGGGCTATCATACTTGAGCTATTCCATTTGCATTATACATGTCCAGATTGGCCTAACACCATTACTTGGTTTACTAGCCAGACATTTCGGTAGACAGGGGATAGAAAACTATTCAAATAGTTATTTTGGATTTTGTTTACGACATATTTTGGTTAGAAGTCAGAAACTTCCACTAATACAGCACACAACTCTACCGACACATTTAGGAAATTGCCAGAGCAAATCTCCTGACTGAGGAATTGAACCTAGAACTCCTGTCCAAATGGAACTTCCAATCTCCATGGATTGTGAGACCATGATTTACATTGTAACCTACTCACCGTTTCTTTCATCTTCCCTTTGGAGATGTATTGGTGATTAGAATGGTGGCAGTTACAAGGCTACTATCGTTGGGTCCCTTAAGTGTTTCCTTTTATTTTTCCTTGCGTTTTTCCCTTGTTATGTTCTTTTTAATCTCTTATTTCTTTTTATAGAACTTTGTATTAGTTGACTTTCCTTTAGTTCAATTCATTTTCAAATAAAAAAGAATGGGAAAATGGCCTTATAAAATCAGAACACCATATATCAAACAATTCACATATAAACTATTTTAATAAAATAATCCATCGTATAAGTCTTGGTCTAGCTTCCTTATTGGTGAGTAAGTATTTAAGCATTACATGATAAGAGTAAACAATTGTTGCGAAACTTAAAAAATATGAATAAAAATTATCTAAAGATAAAACCATAATATATTACATAAGTAGCCCTCCAAACTCATTGTCTAATAACAACAACAATAATATAGTTACTTACATAACAAATGATTTTAAAAGGAAGTCTTTAAGCTAAGAACCTTGCCTATTTTCTCTTCTTCTTCTTCTTCTTCTTCTTCCTTGACCTCTTCTCTTATAGGAGTCAACTCTACTCAAACTTCTTTTATTTCTTCTCCTTCCTAACCTCTTCTTTTAGAAGGCTTAGCTTAATTGCTCAAACTTCTATTGCTACCTCTTTTGCCTCCCTTCATGCCCTTTCTCAGGCTGTAAAGCCCCATGGTGTTGTATTCTGTTTAACAAGCTCCTAACCTAGTGTTGCCTCCTCTTAGTAGGAAAACGTAATGCCAAGTAGTAGGCAACTCTAACCTAGATGATAAGCTCAGGTATATTCTTGTCTAAAAGGGAAGAGCATGTCCACCCAAGGGGATCTTATTAATTAGAGTAGCTAAATGGAACAACTATCTAGTTGGATTTTTTTATGACAAAAGGTTGGCTTATCCGATTGTTAAGATATGAGCCAATGTTTAATGGAAAACTTAAGGATTAGAGGATGTTTTTACAAGAGATCATGACTTTTATTTTTTTTGGTTCAAATTCAATAGTCACAGTAGCTTGTATAAAGTTCAAGAAGTTAGTCCTTGATACATCTAAAGACGCATTTTATTCATCTAAGAGTGGAGGAACAAGCTAAAGTTGGAGAATGTAAAGCATCATCATATGTCTATCAGGATTCATTTTCATTATTTACCATTAGATTATTGGACTTCTTTAGGAATTAGCTATATGGCTAGCTTTATTAGAAAAACCTTTATGTATAGATGAAACAACAACAGAAATGAGGAAAGTAGGATATGTTAGAATATGCGAGGAAGTCTCTTAAGCAGGAACTTCTTGATCACATACTTATTATGTGACTATTAAGTGAGGATGAATTGGGAGAAGATAGATTGTAGTTTCTTACTAGTGGAAGCTCTCCTTACAATAGCTAAGGAAGGAATGGCAACCTATAGGAAAAAAATTTATTAGAGGGACTATATGGAACCTATAGGGTTGGAGCAGTAGACTATTTATGCCAAGTATATGCCCATAAGCATTTCGGAGGTGTTAGAGATTACTAATGGAAATTCTACAATTATTGAATGTTCCAAAGATAGTTTACTAGATTCTATGGGTATAAGTTATTACTGAGATGCAACAAGTAGATGTAATTACTTTAATCCATGAAAAGGAAGTGGAATTGCAGGCAATCAGATGTATGACAAATAAAGTACATATCTTAACTAATCTAGATAGAAACTTAAAAGAATAATTGAAGATGAACTAAGGTCAAGGTGAGGAATTAACCTCTAAGTTACAAGAGTTAATTCTAACCAATCTATTCACCTACTTGTAGATCTAAGACTTACTTAACTTAGGGTGGAGGATCTCCAACTACTGAGAAGAACATCGAGTAAAAGGCAAATGCTAAGGCTAGCAATGCCTTTTCCCTGCCATGTCTCTTATAGCGTGGAATGTTAGAGGGTTAAATAACCCCAAAAAATAAAAAGCCATGGATGATTTCATTAAATCAAAGAAGCCAAGAATCATAAGACTGTTGGAAACTATAATAAAGGATAAACTAAAACAAAGGAGAATGCTATTGGTAAGCAATGGTAAATTCCAAAGGGATGGAACATAGTTACAAAGAACTCTTGTCATTATAATGGAAGGATTTATGTTGCGAATGATCCTATTATAATCAATCTATCACTAATAAAGATGCCAGAATAACTAACGCACTTCGACAGTGTGTTATTGGATAGAAATATTAAGTGTTGCATCTCCATATTTCATGCCTTTAACTTTGCATTCAAAGGATATTACTTTAGGAGAAGTTGTTACAAGTTGGGATGGGGATGGTTCAGTCTTGGATCCTTCTAAGGGACTTTAATTACACACTTTTGACTAAGGAAACTGAGAGAAATAATGCTAGCAAAAGTTATTTACAAGAATTTAAAATTTTCATAAGTGATTTGAGGATGGTGAATTTGAGAAGTGTTGGCAATGCCTATACTTGGAAGAATAAATAGTAATGTATTTCTTGTGTAAGAAGGAACTTCTTGTAGGTCAATACTTTCCAAAACCCCTATGCAAGCTTTTCCAGTGCTCACATCTTTAACTATTCTCCAATTGAAGTGCTTGTTCTTTTAGTTAAGAAGAAAACTTTTAATCCATTTTGATTTTCCAATCATCTAGCTTAGTTAAAAGGGTTTAATCAAGCAGTTGAAAAGGGGATGAATTTGTAATTAGAGAGGATTGAGCAGTTTAAATGCTTTAATAAACTACAAAAAAGCGAAGTGTGAACTAAAAGAATTGGCACAAGCACATGCTCCTCCTTTCTAGGTTAAGGCAATCAAAGCTAGATCAAAATCTCCTCTATTCCCAATAGGCTCTTGTTGAGGATATAATGGATAGTGGTAAGTTACAATAGGTGAAAATTAGCCTTAATTCATTTTATACAGCTTTAGAACTCCATCATTTAGTTTTAAGATAAAATTTTAGAGTTTTCTAGTTAAAGAGTGGAGATAGCAACAATCCTTATTTCCATAAAGTGGTCCTTAACAAGAGGGATATAAATACCATTCATCAACTTAAAGATAAGAATTGGCAAGACATCTCATGACTTGGAGGAAATGATCTTTAGTATTTTTAAGCATTTGATAGGTTTATAAGCTCCTACTCAACTCTTAATACAGACTTTGGAACCTATATATAGTAAGAAGATATCACTGTAGCATGCTAAATGGTTATGCAAACATATTAGTATAGATGAAATTGAGAGGACTTCAAAGACTTTACACCCTAATAAATCCCCAAGTTTATATGGTTGAAATGCTTACTTCTTTCAAAAATCTTAGCAGATTATTGAAGACCAAGTATTAGCTGTAGTTCGAAAATTCCTTAATTCTAGAAAGTTATTTAAAGAGATTATCATAACTCATATTTTTATTAAGGAATTTAGCCTATCTCATACTTTAATATTTAGTATAAATTAATCTCTAAGATCCTAATATAAAGGCTTAAACATATCCTTCTCTCCTTTCATTCAAGGGATGTCTATTAGTGACCATATTTTATTGGCTCAAGACATATTTCAAGCTTACATTAATTTCAGCTTAAGGAGGACTTGTGCTATAAAACTCACTTAGTTAGAGATTCATATAAGAAACCTTGGCTTGTAGAGAATTTACTTCCAATTCTGTAGATGGATCGTGGAGTGTGTTACCTCAACATCATTCAGTATCCTTATTAATGGTCAGCCAACTTTGTTGATTGAAGGAAAGAGGGGCATTTGCCATGGTGATTTTATATTTACTTGTGTATGATGCACTTTGTAGTTTAATTGTACAGAATATGAAGAACAAACATTTCATATATCATAAAAGTGTAAAAGGTTAGAAATTCACCGCCTAGTACTTGCTAATAATATAATTCCTTTTTAC